>NBIL01104851.1:0-18212 GCA_002752925.1 Viola pubescens var. scabriuscula | reverse complement strand
GTTGCTGGAGTAGCTGATGATGGAGCAGTTTCTTCAGCAGCAGCATTTGTAGGCAGATAATCTCCAAACCATATAGTAGCATGTGTATTTTGTGAACCCTTAGGCCTTTCCCTTCCCATTCCCCTACCCCTTCCTACATTTTGACTGGGTCTGCTACGAGATGCATTTGGTCTACTAGTCTCTGGCATGGTGTTTGTAGCCAGTCTACTTCTGCTACTTGCTTGGTGTGCAATCATATCCGGCCTGTTGGGCTACAATTGCAAGCCAAAGAAATAACTGGTTAACATATAAACTGCCACAATCACAAAGATAGATCTACTCACAATCACAGAAAATAAAAACAAAAATTAACACACCATGGTCATGCCAGTCATTGTATCTATGAATGCTTAAATCCCAAAAAATGGCCTATATACTTCAGTGTTAGTAGTAGAGTTCTGGGTGCTTATCACAGGATCATGAGCAAAACTTGAAGGAGTGGAACCGTGAACGTCACCAACTGGAGCCCTTAAAGATCCTGAACTTTCTGTAGTAACTCCACCCTATGTTAATACCATTAATGACAGTTTCAGAGATACAAAAAATGAAAGAATTGAGATTAAAGACTTACATTTCTGTTCATATTTTTTGAGTAGGTTTTTGAGTTGTGTCCTACCCTGAAGCATACTGCGCACCTCTGTTTGTCACACCTTCTTATTACTTTCTTCCCATTTGTTGGCTCCCACTTTTCTGGTATCCTATTCACTCTACATCTACCCTTAACCAACTTTCTTAGAGGTGCATGTATGTCTGGTAAACCAGTCCTCCTCCTAAATCCCTCATCATTGACTGGCTGGATAGAGTACGCATAAGCCTTTTTGAACATATCCTTCCTATACAAGTGAGCCACAAAATCCTCAACTTTTTCTCTCTTATGTGTGATCACTGCCACTGCATGTTGACATGGAATTCCTGTCAAATCCCAACCCCTACAACTACATTTCCTTTCCTCAAATTTGACAATAAACGTCATTTGGCCTTCAAATACCTCCCATCCACCATCACCATTAGTGAATATATGGCAGTACACACTCTTATCGTTCATATCCTCCATTCTTCCCCAAATTCTAGGCTCATAATCACCAACAAACTTAAAATTCCCAAAATTCCTCCTCTCTATAAATATTTGCACTACTAGCATTCTAATTTCCTCAAGCATTGTGACAATAGACATGTGCCTAGCCACCATGATGGAGTAATTGAATGTCTCACACATGTTATTGTCCACCACATCAGACTTAGAAAGACATTGAAAGAAAGCTTTACACTAAAACTTTGGTGATACCTGCAAAATGGCATCAACTGCTGCAGGGTCATAGTTGTACATCCTCTTTAAATTATCCTCCAACTCTGGTACATTGGTGGTCTTCACAGTACTCCAGTACAACTCTGAATACAGGTCCCCATCATGCCCCTTCCTCCATTTAGAGAATATGTGCCTGGCACACCTTTTTGCTTCTGCTTGAGGCATAAACTCCCTAAATGAATGAATAATGGACTGCCAACATATAACATAATTAGTGACCAGATTTAAATGGAAATAAGTTATAATAAACTGCCAATGGACATTAAAAAACTTACTGGATGTTGATCAGATTGAAAATACCATCCTAGTCCATCTTCTGTGATATGCAGGTCCTTCTTTACAAACTCAATAAACCACATCTAGTTGGAGTAGTTTTCAACATCCACAACTGCCCAAGCAACTGGGAACATTTTGTCATTGGCATCTCTGCCCACAACAGACAACAATTGTTGTTTAAAAGGCCCTTTCAAAAAGTAACCATCTGCCCCTAAGACCCCTCTGCATCCTTCCATGAACCATCTTCTTAATGCATCAAAACAAACATACATCCTCTTAAAAACATTCCTTGGAGCTTCAAGAACAATAGTTGACCCAGGGTTGCTGACCCTCAATTCTTCAACAAAATCCCAAATCCTCATAAACTCCTTCTCGTAATCTCCTAAAAATTGTTTCATGATTTGCATCCTAGATCTCCTTGCCTGACCTTCAGATATCTCAATTCCAAGTTCTTCCTTACTGTATTTCTTGATTTCCTTTTGCTTCATTATGGTAGCAGTTAATTTTCTCTCCTTAATAAAGTGAGCCGTAATAATCTTGTAGTTTATTATGCTATTTGTGAACACTTTAGGGCACGTATGGTCAGGACCTACAGTCCTTAACTGCCAATGAGATGCATGCTTTGGTTTCATGGCATAAACAAACCACTTGCAACTTGTTTCTAAACACTTCAACCTTATTCTCTTCTTGTAAGAACTTTTAGTCTTTCTTCTCCTCCTGCCATGTTCAACATCACTTCCCTCACTACTAGTCTCTACACTAGCATTTAAATCATCTATAATCTCATTAGTTATTGGTGATTGTCTCTCTTCTGGTCCACCAGTACCACCATCTTATTGGCATCAGATCTATTGATGTCCCTAGCTCTGTTTACACCACTGCTCTGGCCCTCTTCAATCTTCTTCTTTTTCTTACTCTTAATTACCCTGTATTCTTCATCATCTGATATCTGTGGAACAGACACCCAAGTACCAAGCCCTCCTTCTATCCCAACATCTTCTCCACCAGAATCATCCTCTTCATTAAGATTCCAATAATCACTGTCATCCCCATCTTCACTGTCATCTCTCACTATCATCTCCATCTTCACAACCAACTTTTTCAGAAAACCTTCCTCCACTACTTAAAATATTCTCTCTATTAATACTCTCATCAACCCTAGCTCCTTCAGTATTCTCCTCACCAGAGTCAGAAGAAAAATAAGCATAGCCTCTATTGTTATGAATGGGGAAAATGGGGTAGTATCCTCATTTTGGTCTCTAGGAAACGTATTTGACTTAACTCCTTCCTCAACATTAAAAGTACTGCCACCCACCAACTGTACTATGTCATTACTGAAGTAACTAGCATGTATTTCGTATGGAAAATGTAGTAAGCCATATGGTAAAATCCTAGGTTTACCTTCAATAAACAGAGGTTGACTTTCATCATGGTCTACAAATATATCCACTGCATCCTTCTCCTTTGCTAATTGCACTAACATTTCAAATGATATTTCACATTGTAGCAAGATCAAATTCATATCAAAATCCACAATGTCCTTATCCCATTGTTTGTAAAATAAAATTTGACCCACATTGTTTACTTTCATCCTACCCAGAATCCATATTAGTAACTCATAAGACAAGTCTTTAACCGCACACTTCCACTCAACCACAGTAGAGTTGTCTTATCTATACGGATTAAACTTAAAAATACCACCCACATTGAACCGCAAAACAACAACCATGGCCTACCAATAAAAATCAAACAATAATTCAGATAATAAATCAAACAATAAAAATCAACATCAACCATGTTCTCCATAGGACCACCACGTTGGATGCATATAAAAATCATATCCATATATCGAAAAGCAACCGACACACGAGAACAAACAAAGACAAAAAATGAAATCAAGGATTTTAAAATACATACCTTTTGGAATTTCAATGTAGCTGTCAGCCTCCGAATCTTTATGCAATACCACATGCAGACAAAAACATCAGTGAAAGGTCGTATATTTTCTGGTTAACAAATGAAGAACGGAGAAGAAGATGGGAGATGTAGATGCAGACTGAGTGTTGGTTGTGTCTTGTGTTCCTCTGTTCGTCTATATTTAGTTAGTTTTTTAGTTAGTTTATATTTCCTTAATCCTAATTCTGCTTTTTAGTTTAGTTAGTTTATATTTATATTTCGTAAGTTAGTTTTAGGAAATATCAAATTTTAATTTTAAATTTCTTTAGTTAAATAAATTAATTAGGCAAAGAAAGGAGAAGAAAAGGAGAAAAAAAGTCTGAAAGCGTCCAGATAACTTTATCAGGTTTATTATTAAAATAATCGAAGTTAACGGCTGTTTGTCACCGTTCTGACAGTAGGGACTCCGGGCAACTAACGTGTATAACGTGAGGGAGCAAAATGAATAAAAACGAATGTTAGGGACTCACTAAAATAAAAATAATAAGAGTAGGGACCGGGTGGTGCGCCAACCCCATATTACTCTATTTTAATTATTTTATTTACACATTAACTATTTTTATCAATACTTCTCGTGTATTCAACCGATAAAAAAAGATAAAAAATACTTAATGAAGAAATAAAATAATAAAAATAGAGTAACTTATACCAATAATAAGTAATAAAAAAATGAAGATAAAAATAGTTCGATATTAAAACCTAAAGATATAAAGGGAAAAACTTTAAGGAACAAAATATCTATATCTATATATAATGTAAAGTTGATGTAAAACTAAAGTTAATGTAGTGTTAACACATGCCATTTTGATAGTTAATATAGAACTGCCACATAGCATTTGAAATTAATAACTAGAATTTAAAAAAGTATTAATAAGTTAATTTAATGAACCAATCAATTAAATGTTACTTTTATCATTATTCAATATTTATTTTATTTATTTTCACATCTATAATCTTAAATTATTTATTTTAATAAAAAGAAATAAATTTTAATAAAAAAGTTATTTATTTTAATTAATTAACAAATAAAACTAAATAAATTATTAAAATAATATGTAGCCATTAATGGATATCAATCAAGGTGTATTTATTAACCGAGTTTATTTATCTTGCACTTAGACGATCTTAATCATGCTATTATCGTACTCTATTATTTTTTATTTGAGATTATATTACATACATATACTAATAAAAATTGACAATACACTAAAAAGTTTAATGTATTAAAACAATCTAAAAAAAAAACCAAGACCTTCTATTATATTAAAATTTTTAAATTTTTTTTCCAACTTTTGATTATATTGCATATATATATTAAGATAATAAAAAATTCATAATATTTCTAAAAAATTAAGACTTTGATCTATAATGCTAATAGTATATTTTAACTACATTAAAATTTACATTTTTAATTATTATTTTATTAATAAATAATAATATACTCGCACATCGCGCGAGCACTAGAGCAGTTAATAAAAAAGATAAAGAGAATGGTGTTGGTAGGGGTGTCCACCGAAATACCGTACCGTACTGAAGCAAGTTCGAATGGTATTTTTTTTCAAAAAAATACTGTTCGGTAATACCATACCGTACCAAAATTTACGGTCGGTTTGCTAGGTTCAGTAATACCGTACCGAAATTTATCTAGGTGGGCTGGGCTGGGCTGGGCTGCAACTTGCTGGTGGCTGGGCTGGGTTGCTGCAACTTGCTGGTAAATGGCTGGATGAGAATTATGAGTTTGCAGACATACCTTGTGGCAAATGGCTGGATAAGAATTATGATCATTGATAATTCATCCGGTCAATATCAGAACAAAGGCTTGAGTTGATTTAGTCTGTAGGATTTTAAGATTATGAATTTTGTTTGAAGAATTAATTTTGAATTCATTAATAAAGAATTAATTTCGGTATTTCGGTATATACCGTACCAAACTAATTTCGATATTTCGGTACCGTACTGAAATTTAGTTTGGTACGGTATGATATTTTTTTTTGGGCATTTGGTATAACGAATATCAAAATATTTCGGACAGTATACCGATCTGCCGTCCGATGGACACCCCTACGTGTTGGTGACATATTTGATGAACTTGTCCCTTGAATTTTCTAAACCACTAGTTTATGCTGTAAGCTTAAAAAATATAGGGACCGAAATAGAAGATTATAAAAAGTATAGGCTTTGTATATATTCTACCCTAATTATTTTGCACCAACAATTTAAAAAGCGTGTGTAGCAGCTGATGCGTGCGTGCTTGCGCATAGGCATAGCAGAGGATGGGGACGAAAAACTGCAGTCCGAAATTAAATTAATTAAATTAAATTTTTGAAAAAGGAAGAAAGAAATCAAAGATGGTTCAGTAGTGAACGAGAATGAGAATAGTATCTTGTTCTTGCTTTTGCTGTTTGCTGTGAGAGGAGGAACCTGCAACTTCTTGTTCGCCTCTTGGATTTGGAGTCATCTGGGATCTGTGAGTTCCCCTCGCATCCTTTCTTATTTTCCCAATTAAATCTGCTTGTTTATTTATTTTGTTTCTTTCTTCAGATAGATTATCAGTCAATTATGCGGGTCTTTTCATTTGCGCTGTGCGTTGATTTTGATGGTGTCAGGTCTAGGGTTTTGCTTCTTCAGTAACGCAAATTTATTTACATATCTACAAGAACCGTGAATTACATCACATTAGGTTTTGTTCCTACTTCTGTTGTTAATTTCTGCTGCTGCTGCTTCTCTAGAACTGTTTGGTGGTACAGAGATTAGACGAGAGAGTCTGATTATGGGGGACACCAGGTCAGTTGATGTGATTCTGGATTTTCTGCGTAGAAATCATTTCACAAGAGCTGAGGCAGCTCTACGCGGCGAGCTTAGCAATCACCCTGATTTGAATGGCTTTCTTCAAAAACTTACCCTAGAAGACCAAACCCCTGCTAAATCCCTCTCTAAAGAACTCATTGTCAAGGAGATTGAATGTGGTTTTCAGACTCAAAATAAATGGCCTAATTCTACTGCTTCCATTGCCCAGCAGTCCTCTAATCATATTCTTACTCCCAATCACCCACTTAGTTCCGAGGATGCCCTTCGTGATTTGCATTCTTGGAACTCTAATCCTGCCAATGCTGATCTTTATCAAAATGGTTCTTCTTCTTCTCCAACCACCATTAACTTCTCTGGTGTACCAAATGCTGAATCTGGAGAAGACATCATCCTTTCAGCTGAAAAGACGAGTTCTTGGGCTGGAACCTCTAGTATCAGTACTACCAAAGCTCAGTCAAAACATGACAAAATTCAAACTCGGGAAACAAAGGAACTTAAGACCAATGCTACTGTAGGATACTCAACAGATAATGCTTGGCCTAGAACTGAGGATCCTGCAAGTACTTCTGACCCATGGAAAGATTGTTCAATCAAGACTGTTTTTCCGTTCTCCTTGGGGGATGCATCAACCAGCTATAATATCCCTACAAGTTCTGACAAAAGAGAAGGGAAGAGGAAAACTGATCTGTGTGATGTAAGAGCAGCTATGAAAGAGCAGGTGGATGAGGTTGGAAGAACTTTATACTCTGGCAAGCCTCAAGGCAGCAACGAACAAAAGAGCTCAATAGGTGTAGGTTTCTCCCTTGTGTCTGATATTCCAAAGGAAGAATTTCCTAGACTTCCACCAGTTAAACTCAAGTCAGATGATAAGTCATCAAATGTGAATTGGCATGAAAAGTTTGAGCGTGATGGCCCGGCAGCTAAGCTCAGCAATGCTGATAGTAACTACCTTATGGGGTCATACCTTGATGTTCCTGTTGGACAGGAAATCAACTCGTCAGGTCAGTCTGCAGCATCAAAATGGCTGTATGATGCTTTAAATTCTACTTTTTCTGTTTTTTCCCCTCTTTTTTACACTTCTTGGTGTGGCCTGGTTTTCCTTCTCTTTGCTTTCTTTCTTTTTGTGAACATTAAATGCTATTATTGTTTGTTTAGTTTAAATTTGTGTGGTAAAGTTCTTGGAAGTGACTATGTGTGGAAGGTAAATGCACAATGAAGTTCCAATGCTGTGTCCGTGGTAATGAAATTTTGGTTTGATTCCTAAATACTTTCAGTTGATTTGTGGAGAATAATGGATGAGTTTCTGAATAGGAGGCTTACCCTGTTTCTGCGTTAAAAGATACACCCTCCATATCAAAATAATAGTCGTTTCAGTCACTTTTCTAGTTGCAAGATAATTCAAGGAGTTATTAATCTTTTTTTCCAAATTGGCCCTGCACTTTTATACATGGTTTATGAGATATGGAAGGAGTAAGAAGTGTAACTCTCTTGATCAGAAAAAAAAAAAAAAGGAAAGAAAAGGAAAGTGTAACTCTTGAAAAAGCACAAGCACTCATTTATTAACCTAAAAGTATGGCTATTTAGTATTTTCTTGGTTTGTGTAAAGAAACCTTAACGACTAACATTTTGAAATGGAGGGAGTACATGCTAAGGTTTTGCAATTTCAAGGTGTACATTATACTAAGTTTGCCCCTTCTTTTAATGTTTCATGAACATATAGATCAGCCGAATCACAAGTCACTTGATCCTTTTTGATTCTTTGACATACTTCCTATGCGTGGCATAAGTCTTGTAATGAGAGGTGAAAATAAGTTAACAGTAATTGTCATCCATTGTCTTGAACTCTAGAGATCACTAAAATACCAGTGACTTGTAAAATAAAATTAGAACATATGAATTTGGATTCTTTTGTTTTCTGCACCTGCTGCTGGCCTGCAGAGTGGTATCTTGTGTTGACTTGTTTGTCGTCAATGTGTGTTTCAGATTATGACAATGGTATAAGAGTTTAAGTCGATTCATAAAACAGATTTTGGATATTTAGTGAGCGTTTTGAAATTATACTTTTGGAATCACCAGATACCTAAAACCATTGTTGTTGAATGCTACAATGGTAACTTTTTAACTATCAACTTATTGCTTTTTTCAAAACCATTGACTTGTCAACTCAATTTCAAGCATACCTTTAGTTGTGGTTATGGTAAGGTATCGAGAAAATTACTTCAAAATATTTGGATTCTTCATTTAAATTTTTGTAACATCTTGCTAACGTTGTGTCAAATTGGAATATTCTGGTTCTATCTATTTGCTTAACATGTTTTTGTATGTTATAATCATTTCATGTTTTTTTTTGTTGATTCTGCTTCTATTTTCCCTGATAATTGATCCAGGTGTTAAAAGAATAGCTGGCGGCAGCTGGTTATCTGTAAGTCAGGGTATTGCTGAGGATACATCTGATCTAGTTTCAGGTTTTGCTACTGTTGGCGATGGACTTAGTGAATCCATTGATTATCCGAACGAATATTGGGATTCTGATGAATATGATGACGACGATGACGTTGGGTACATGAGACAGCCCATAGAGGACGAGGCTTGGTTTCTGGCTCATGAAATTGATTACCCGAGTGATAATGAGAAGGGAACTGGTCACGGGAGTGTTCCAGACCAACAGGAAAGAGGTCCAACCAAAGATGAAGAGGATGACCAATCTTTTGCTGAGGAAGATTCTTACTTCTCAGGTGAGCAGTATTTTCAGTCAAAAACCGTTGAACCGATTGCAGATGATCCTATAGGGCTGTCGGTGACTGAGATGTATGAGAGGAACCATGAAAATGATTTAATAGCTCAGTATGATGGACAGTTGATGGATGAAGAAGAACTGAACTTGATGCGAGCGGAGCCTGTCTGGCAAGGATTTGTTACTCAGACTAATGAACTTATCATGTTAGCGGATGGGAAAGTCTTGGATGAGCCTGGAAGGACTCGGTTGGATGATATTTGTGTGGATGATGATCAACATGGTTCAGTTAGATCAATAGGTGTTGGTATCAACAGTGATGCTGCTGATATTGGCAGTGAAATACGTGGAAGCTTGATAGGAGGCAGCAGTGAAGGGGATCTGGAATATTTTCGAGATCATGATGTGGGCATTGGTGGGTCTAGATCTTGTCACCATGACTCTGACAAGAAATATAATGAGAAACTAAACAAGGAGAAACTTAGAATTGTTAAACAAGATTCCAATAAATATATAGTTGCAAACGACAAAGTCGCACGTCCTGAAATGAAAAATAATACCGACGGGGGATTTTCTTTTCCCCCACCACTGAGGGATGGGCAAACTGGAGAGGCAGAGTCCGGTAAGCCCTTATGGTCAAACAACTGCAATACTGTTATCAGTGATGCAACTGATGACCGCATGAATGCTTTGACCGGGAGTGATGACATGCTTTCCTCATGGAGGCGGAAGAGCAGTGATTCTTCAACTTTTAGAAGTTCAAGGGATGAAAACAATATGAATGCTGTTAGATCAACAGATTCTACTGCCTCTTCAGTCTCAAATTATGCTTATGAGAAAGAGCATGCCGTGAAAGAAGAGGATGAGAAAACTTGCAGTGCTAGGGAAGATGAGCCTGGCGTATCACTGGAGGATGAAGAGGCAGCAGCTGTTCAGGAGCAAGTAAGGCAAATTAAGGCCCAGGAGGAGGAATTTGAGACTTTCAACCTTAAAATTGTGCATAGGAAAAACAGGCATGCCTCTCCTTCCATGAGCTTTATTTAGATTAGAAACCTTCTGTTAGTCCTACTTGTTTACTGGTGTATGCATGCTGTGAAAGTTACCAGATGCAGCCTTTTGTTTTAATATTGATGGGATGTGACTACTCCTAAAATCCAAAATGATTTTCTGATGTCTATGTGTAGATGGAAGAGACTAGAATCAATAACAACCCACTGCTGAATTGTATCTAAATAACAACTCCCTGCGGAATTGTATCTAAATAACAACCCGCTGCTGAATTAAGTTTTAAGTTCAAGTGAAGATAGATTTACGGTTTGTCATAAACTTGTAGATTCATATAAAAAATTATCCCATTATTAACACATGACCAATACGATGTTTAGTTATTTTCTAATCAAGACCCTTTTATCTAGTCCTTGTTGGGAAAGAGATCCCACCTAATCTTTAGTGTATAACATATCATAAACATATTACATTCTAGCCATATGATAAACCCTAATAACACAAGGATTCCTAAACTTAAACATTAAACCTAAAGTCTAACAAAATCATAATTGCCTTTTAAAGTTCCTGGACCACTTCCCTTTTATGGTCAATTCTACGATTCACAAGAGGCTTACCTTTTGATGTTTTGGTATTCTTTTTGTTCAATTCCTATGAATTAATATCATTTCACCTCCCAAAATACAGAATTTGAAGGAGCCATTTAAACGTTGTCATTATAATCCCTGTGCCCTATAAGTAGGGACGCTGTTTACCTGTTTAATTGATCTTCTAATTGCTTCTTCTCTTTCTGTCTGATCTTTGGAGTGCGACTTTTATACAAGCAGCAGCTTGCATTTAACTAAACTAGGACTAGAGAAATTTCAAGGCATGACCTATCCCCTTCATGTAAGTAATAGGTGGATTGCTGGCAAGCAGCTGTATTCTTAGTGTACACGTAGCGAGCGGGAACAGTATTTTTTGTTTCTTCTTGCCTTATAATTTGTGTTTGGCCCTAGCAGTTAAGAACGTTTCTTTGTCCATAACGTTACATGAAATTAAGCATCCATCTTGTTCTCAACTACTTTTTTCATTGAATTTGTTATCTGTTGGTTTGATTCAAACAGACTTTTTCAACTATTTTCTTTTGTTTCTCAGAACTGGCTTTGAGGAGGACAAGAATTTTCATGTCGTTCTGAATTCTGTGATCGCTGGCCGTTATCACGTTACTGAGTATCTTGGCTCTGCAGCTTTTAGTAAAGCTATACAAGCGCATGACTTGCATACAGGGATGGACGTCTGTGTGAAAATTATAAAAAACAACAAGGATTTCTTTGATCAGAGTCTTGATGAGATAAAGCTTCTCAAGTATGTGAACAAGCATGATCCTGCTGACAAGTATCACATTCTAAGATTGTATGATTACTTCTATTACCGAGTAAGTGGACGCATGCTTTGCCTTTGTGATTCTCGTGTTCTGGATGGCTTATATTTTATATCGAATATAGTTTATTGTAGTGCAGCTGTTAATATTCCACTTCTTTGGTCCTTTCTTATAATTTATTTTGCCGTTGCGGATTAAGAAATTCTATTGACCAAGGTTTTTGCCGGATTACACATAATTATGTCTTAATTCCTTGTTGGTCTCTTCCAGTTTTGTGATAATGTATTTGCTTTCTGTCTATTTCGTATTTGAATGCTTTTCTCCAGTAGCAGATGAGTGCATTTTTCCATTATAATCTTGGACTTCTTGAGTTTAACCAGTTAGTCATTTAAATGCTGGTGTGTCAGGCCTCACCTCAAAAACTGTAGAATTTGATAAGCTTTTTGCACCTAAATACGTCATTGCTTAAGGATGAATACCATGGTTTAACAATTTACAACCTCCAGGATGATGGTGGGACTGCTTTGTTGCAACATGGAATTAACAAATAAATGAATGGAACGATATAACTTTGCTTATCCAAAAGGAAAAATAAAAAAAAAGTGTTACTCATGTTAGGTGGTGAAGAATGATGCTTTACAGTATTTATGGTGGTGGGCAGGGGGTAGGGCTAGTTGTAGGGAACTGGTTGTAGAACAAGGATGAAAGTGAAGGTCATGAATAAAATTAATTGGAGGAATGCAGAATAATCAGTAGGAAAGGGGTGAATCAAGATCTTATTTCTCATTCAATCATCACCTCATTGCAATAATCTGGAACGTAACTGGAAAGCTTACATGAAATATCTAGCTGTATAGAATAGTGGAAAAATGTGGCAGGGCTTGTGCTATTTAATAGGAACAAACAAAAGAACTTAAATATCAGATAAAAACCCTTCATGTTGCATGGATATCCCCCAAGATTATTGTCTGGTTCTCTAGTAGGGTGATGTTTCTTGTAAATGATGTATCTCACCTCTCAAGTTGTTGTCAATATCACTGGAAAAAATTGGAGAAGTTCTAGTGGAAAGCAGTTTAAGATGTTTTGTATTTTCTGTTATAACCACTGTTTTTACTCATCAAGTGATGCAATCACACACTAGAGATTATAGCATGACAAGCTCTATTAGTTAGTATTACTCTAACTATGCTTCATGCTTCAAGTTATTTTCTTTGCATGCTTGTGTGCAATTCTGGAGTGAAGTTTGCTTGATAGAGAAGATAGGTAGATCCTTACTGTTTTTCCCAAGTTTTTTTGTGTGTATCTTATGGTTTTTTTCCTCTATTTTAAAGTCCATTAATTTTTAAACATGCTAGTATTGGTTTATTAACTTTTGTTATTTTGCAGGAACATTTGCTAATTGTTTGTGAACTTCTCAAGGCAAACTTATATGAATTCCATAAATTTAATAGAGAATCAGGAGGAGAGGTTTACTTCACAATGCCAAGATTGCAGGTTTTTTTAGTGCAATTTTTTGTCCTCAGGCTGTTTTTTTGACATAGTGTTGCATATAATCTCCAATTTCTCCTATGCAGTCTATTACCATCCAATGCTTGGAGGCACTTCAGTTTTTGCACGGTCTTGGACTCATACATTGTGATTTGAAGCCTGAAAACATATTGGTGAAAAGCTACAGTAGATGTGAGGTGAAAGTCATCGATCTTGGGAGTAGCTGTTTTGAGACAGATCATCTATGCTCCTATGTTCAGTCCAGGTCCTATCGTGCTCCAGAGGTGATCTTGGGACTTCCTTATGATAAGAAGATAGACATTTGGTCACTTGGCTGCATCCTGGCAGAACTTTGTACAGGCAATGTAAGTTCTTCTACTGGCGATGTTTATTTTTGTTCATCTAGTTCCAGCCAAAGGGGAGAGGAAAAGAAGAATGGCACTTAGTGCTGTTGATTCTTGTCCTGCTTTATATATGTTATTGATAAAATCCTTGGCCTTCTCTTTATATAAGGCACTTTGTTCATTTCTTTTGTTCTGTCCTCGTTTTTTTAAAGCATTATATGGTCTAATCTGTTTAAAGAGAAAAAAATTAAACTATATAGTCTGCTGTAATTCGCCAACAAATAGATTACTCCATTGTCCCAAGTAGATTTCATGTGGAGAAGATTCTCTCTGCGTGACTGGCATAGTGGGAGTTTTTGCGGAAAATTACTACGGATCATCAGTATGTGAGAATACACTGTGAAATCTAGGCCAAAAATTGTGATTGCATTTAGAATTTAGCAAAGTTTATTTATTTATTTTTTTGTGGGGGTGGGGGAGAACACTTTGCAATTTGTGCAAGGTCAGAACCTTGTTGCGCCTTACAGGGGTTTTGCTGACCAACTTGTACTGAACTAGATTCAGGATAAGAAGCTGAAGCTATTTTCTTGGAATTTTAAAGACTTTTTGTCATTTCTTATGTGATTCTTACCCCCACACACAGCCTCAAAGTTTTCACTGTGCTCTTTGTTGTTTCAGAGTTGCTATGGTAATTTCCAGGACTTAATCCATGATGGTGCTTTCTTATGCATCCTTTTCTTTTCTCTTAATTCTTCTGACACACAAATGCTGGTTTATAAGGGGAATAAAGTATCCAAAGAGGGAAAAAAACTAGGCATATGCATTTTGCATTACTGTTCAGAGAAATACAAGATAAAGTTAGGTTGTTTTTTATACGCTAGCTTTTCTTTTTCTTATAAGGCCCATTAACCATACAGGAAAGTGCTGGTAGAAGAAGTAGCTTGGATCCAAATGGAAAATTCCAAGACTTTTCTACTTAAAAAAACATTCCAATGATTATACTATTATACTAATCTAATATAGTAAGGGTCTGGCAGAATCATGTGAGTTTAAAGGAGTCTTCTAATTTTCCTCCTTGGCTTTATCGAATTATTCTTCCGTGTTTCCATAACGATGGTCTTCTAGAATGGTGCATGGAACATCAATGTCATGATGCTACATTTTCTTTCTCCCACTTGCTGATTTATATGTAAGATACACAGTGAGAACTTGGCCAAAACTCGTGATTTATACCTTTTTTTCCGTTGAATACACCTCATTTGAGATACAATAAATTCTATAGTTCTTTAATTTGTGATTTTTGCCGATGCTCATGTAGTTTTTCGTGCACTTGGTATTTGTTTCTGCATAAAAATATCAGATTCATAATTTCTGACCTAACTGCAACTACTGGTGCCATTTTGGTTTAATGAAACTTTTGGCTGTAGGTCCTCTTCCAAAATGATTCACCAGCAACATTACTCTCCCGAGTGATTGGAATTATAAGCCCTATTGATCAAATCATGTTATCTAAAGGGCGGGACACCTATAAGTATTTTACCAAAAATCACATGCTTTATGAGCGTAACCAGGTGAATGTCCTTTCTATTTTCAATTGGCTTGGTTGCTACTGCAGTTGCTTCAATTCCTTTTTTGTTAATTACGTATTCTTTTACCTTGCAATATCTATGGTGTGGATGAGTGCTTGTTTATGCAAGAAAAGTGAGAAAGCAGTGGAATTTCAGATGTATATATACTGCTCCATACTCTTTTGCTGATAAATCTATCAATTAAAATTGATTGACATCAATTAAGTCATGGATTTCTGGCATACCCTCCTTGGCAAAAACTATGTCATGAGTCTTAGACCGTCACTAACTTGAAATTTATAGGGAAAGTTTGATGTAAAGGTCGTTAAGTTTCTCAAGGGGGGGCGTAGACAATTCATGGCATCCTCTTTGTATACTAGACATTGGACTGTTTTCATAGTAGAAAATATTTCCAACAATCTGACATTATTTACTGAGGTGTATTGTTTTGACTTTTTGGTAACATTTATATATTCAGTAATTCAAAGTTTGGATATATTACATGTATTGCTAGATTGTTTTATAAATTATTTTCTCTGTTCAGGACACCAACAGGCTGGAATACTTGATACCAAAGAAGACATCCTTGCGGCACCGATTACCGATGGGAGACCAAGGCTTCATTGACTTTGTCGGCCATTTGCTTGAAATAAACCCAAAGAAGCGCCCTTCTGCGACTGAAGCTCTGAAGCACCCTTGGCTATCTTTCCCCTATGAGCCTATATCAGCCTAAAATACCTGACCAATCTCTTGCTGAGGTAACGTGACCTGAATGTAGGTAGTGTGGTGAAGAAAAGATGTTTCGGTTGTTGTGTTTGTGCTTCGGGGTTTTTAGGTGTTGCGCTCTTGGAAGGAAGGAGGAATTGATATTGGTTTTATCTTTTTAAACAAAACTGATTGATATTGGTCATCAATTTGAGCTGATCTTCAAAGTGGTTTGCCCCTTCCTTAACATGGCATTGCCTTGCATGGGCAGAAAGGTGTGTTTGGTTTTGTCGGTGGAATCTTCCCCTTACGAGGGTGTATTTTAATTAACGCAAACAAGTTTGTAATTTTGCAAGCACACTGATTTTTGGGGGTTTTACTTTTCCATTGCTATATTTGGAGGGGATCCCAAAATCTTGTTGTACATGGTGTGATAGTTCTGTTAGATTAATCTGGTAATGGTATGAGCAATGTGCAAATTATTATTATTAGCAGTTTTTTTATCTAATTTCGATTTATGATGTGCCTAGAAAAAATTACTGTTCCATCGAGTTCAAAATTCAAATCCATGGAATGGTATCTTTTTTTTAGCAGCTGGAAGTACGGGTACCGAAATATTTTGGTATTCTACATATCGTGTATTATACTTTTTTATGATTGGTACTGTTATTATTTCGGTACGGCGTAACAAATTAAGGTTTTGGTTATGATTTTGTTGCTCCCCTGTGCGTACGTTGGTTTTGCTGCTGCCATGTGTGTTTCTGTTTTTTCTTAAATCACTCAATAATAAATGTTAAAAAAATAAAGTATGCAAATGGCAGGGGTATTTTGATAATATTGTATCTGTAAAATTCATTATTGTACCGTACCGTATTCGGTACGGTATTCGATATACTAACATAAGAAAATATCAAATAAATTACCTACCGAATAGGATAAATTTCAGTTCGGTTTTTAAGGTTTTATCGGTATCATTTTTGTTTCTGGTTTTATGTTTTTTTTTTCCGGACTTTTAAAACACAAAATAGAAAATAAGAAACTACTTTTTTCTAGTTTTAAAAATTATGATTTTGTTTTCATAAATTGTTCACTTAAAAGATTAAATTTAAAATAAAAAATTATTTTACTAAACAGTTTTATGTTTTTCTTTTAGACAAGAAACAAAAATGATAACGAATAAGCCCTTAATAATTACGGTTCGTTACTTCGGTGGACAATCCTAGTTGGAAGTGTACTACTCCCTCTTATTTTTTTAAAGGATGTCAATTTTTGCCAAAATAAATAAATCTTTTCAACTAGTTTTCTTATTTACATTTTTTTAGGAGGTTAATTATTGTTTTTTAAATATAGTTTTTATTTTTTTCATAAATTATAAAGTTTAGTATCAACTTAAAATAAAGTAAGTAATACAATTAAGAGAAATAATAAGTAAATGTGTATTTATTATAATCAAAATAATAATAATTATTTTAATCTGCCGTAGTATATTTAAAAGGACAATTTTTTGATAACCAAGAGAGTATTATTTATGGAAAATGCTTAGGATACAAACTATTTTATAAACTATTTTGTACAAACTGATATGTCAAGATAGGATTGAAGTTTATCCCTTTTTAATTAGATTATATTATTATTTTTATTTAAATATAAGTATTAGGAGAATGTAAATATTTAAATATTATTTTTATTTTTATTTTATAAAAATTTGTAAAAATACTTGTAATCTACTCATTATTTATTAAACGTATTAAAAGCGTTGTTGAGTTGAACTCTTGGGGTTTATTGTTTGGACTGGTAAAATTAATATTTGAGGCCCATGTTGTTCGGATTATTTTATTATGTTTTATTTACGTCTCATCTATGTCTCTTATGTTTCTCTTTTGGCATATATTTGTTGCAAAATCAGCAATATAATCCCTCATGTAAAAGGTTAAATAAGAGCCATGATCTCTACAATTATAAGGTTAAGAAAGAGTGAGAAAATAATATGTGATCTTAATCCCTACTTCGTCTCATGGTTGTAGCAGCAGCTATCAATTTTTTTACCAAAATAAGTATGTGAAATATTTGGTAAATATCATGAAATGATATACTAATAAACATGACTAGCTGATGTTTATAATCAGCTGGCCGTTGCTAACTTGCTAACAAAATGTTGGATTATGAAACACCATAATTTATTGTTTAACCAGGTTAGAGTAATCATTCCCTCTACTAAGAGATGAAACTTATGCACCGTACAAAGCTACATGAACAACCCTAATTCTTCCGATTTTTTTGTGGGGGTATAAAAAGTGAGTTCCGCGAGTAAATTACCCATGCCACTTAAATTTTCCCTTATACGGTTAGTCCAAAGGTAGCTAGCTCGCAACTTGATTGGATTATTAATTTGGTTTTGCCATGTGCATTGTCATATGTTATGTGATGCATGCTTGTCCTTGAGATCTTGAGATGTATAGTTAATAACTCCATGGAGAAGTTGATAGACCACTACCCAATTGGTTGTTTTCATAAAACCCTAAGTTTTATCAAGATTGTTTCCAAATCAGAACCATTGCTAAATCAATTTTTTCCTTTTTTTATTGTTTTAAATTTTTATTATTACATTTTTTCTACTTCA
>NBIL01104813.1:0-11520 GCA_002752925.1 Viola pubescens var. scabriuscula | reverse complement strand
AAATTAATGTAGTGAACCCTTAATCATAGACTTTCCGTCCATTGAGTATTGTTCTTAGTTTATTTATTTAGAATCCTCTTGTGATTTTTTTTTATACTACTTGATTTGATCCATGCACTTTCGGCTTTAAACCAGTTAAATAGAACTAGTCTCATTTCCGACTAACTTAAACAAGTCAAAACTGAAAATGCTTCGGTAATCTTATTTATTAAATAAGATAAGATATAGCCGATTCGATTTTAATCGAGACTAAGTGTGCAATTCTATTATGCTTCCACTAAATTTGAGTATCCTCATTTACGGTTTTTATTTTTGGTAAAAATGGGAGAAAGTTTCGAGCCATGTGATAATTTTTTTATTAAAATTACTTCATTATATTTATATTCTTCTGAGAATTAGTATCTGTTTTAACAACACTAAAAAGTTAAATTATGTTGAAAAATATTTTAGGATCTCCAAACATTTAGTGATTTATAAACTAAAATCTTTGAGCTCTTTTACCTTATGTTTTAGTTTTTAAAGATATTTTTAATAATAAATTGTTGGTTTATTTATAAAATAAGAATGGTGTATATCTTCAATTTCCATCGAATAATTTCTTTTTTCCATGGAATAGCTTTATTATGTATTTACCAAAAAAAACTTTATTATCTTAGAAAGAGAAAATATGTGTAAAATCTTCTTTTAATTTTTAAATATTTCCACATCACCTTTTAAAAAAAATAATAATAATAAAAATTATCCATAAATATAAATGTGACAAATTTATTAAGAGTATCGAACTTTGTAAATTTTAGGAAAAACAAATCATTGACCATCATCGCTGTCACGTTGCTGTGTTGTTGTCTGAAACAAGTAAGAACACCAAAATGTAACTACTTCTTAAAAAGAAAATCCTCGATTTCCTCTCACACTCCCTACATTCCTGCCTCCCCTTCTGCTCTCTACTTCTGAACACAAGACAGCGCCAAGAAATGGAAGGGCCACTAATTGATCTAAACGACGGCGTTCCCTCCTCCTTCGCTTCTCCCGCCCAAGGCAATGCTTCTCCTTCTCCTTCTCCTTCTCCCCCCTCCTCCCCCGTCTCTGCACCCAGAATTTTCGACCGTTACTTCGCTTCCTCATCCTCGCCGTCCTCCTCTTCCGACGATGAATCTCAGCCCTCCAATTCCTCCATGGAAGCCACCACCAGACGTCTTGATTACATGATCCAGTTCCTCGACCGCAAGCTCTCCACCTCACAATCGTCCCCCGCCCAGACATCCTCCCTTCCTCAGAACCTCAACGCCACTCTCAGCAGATCCTCCGCCTCCTCAGCTTTGCCGGAGTTCGTCGGCAGAGGAGGCGGAACCGGAATCTTCAAACTTCCAGTCCGAAACGCTGTCCACCCTAACCGCCCGCCCAGTCTAGAAGTGCGGCCCCACCCGCTTAGGGAATCCCAATTGGGCTGTTTCTTGAGGACTATTACAGCTACCGAGACTCAATTATGGGGCGGCACAGAAAATGGTGCCGTACAGGTGTGGGAGTTCAAGGAAATGTACGGAGGAAGGGAGGAGACGGCGCCTTTTGTGGAGTCAGTGGCAGTGGGGTCAGCAGTAATGAGTATGGTTGGGGATGAAGGGAGTAAAGTGGTGTGGAGTGGGCATAGAGATGGGAAGATCCGTGGCTGGAAGATGGGTTCGGGTTCAGAGCGGTTCAAGGAAGTCTTATCGTGGGTTGCCCATAGGGGGCCTGTTCTTTCCATGGCTATTTCTTGTTATGGTGCGCTGAAGTAGTTTTTTACTATTTATTTTTCAAAACCGGTTGTTTTTTTTTCTTTTTTCCCTGAAGTTTTTGATTTTTCAGGGGATTTGTGGTCGGGATCAGAAGGAGGTGCCATCAAGGTTTGGCCATGGGAAGCTGTGGAGAAGTCCTTTACTTTTACCATGGAAGAAAGGCACAAGTCTGCATTGTTTGTGGAGAGGTCGTACATTGACCTTAAGACCCAAGCCACCTTGAATGGCTATGGCAATGCGTTCAGTTTTGATGTTAGATACTTGCTCCCTGATAACTCGAGAGCCAAAGTGTGGAGTGCTGGTTTCCTGTCTTTTGCCCATTGGTATGATACTCATCTGCTTTCACTCTGATACCTGTGTTTGAAAGTTTCATATTATTGCTTTGCGTATTAGGAGAGTAAATACCTAACAGCATGCCTTTACAATTTAAAAATGTTTCCGGCCATGTTCCGCTATTAAGATAGACATGTTCTGTTAGTTGATCATAAGTGAAAGTTCAGCACAAACCTGTATATATATCTAGAGAGAGAAAGAAAGAGAATCATTTTATTACAAATCGGATCTAGCAGCTAAGCACTGTGTATGGATTAGGTACGTCCAGATGCAGCTCGATTGTTGAATTGTAGAATGAAAGGAAAAATATCAGGTTTTGTTAAGTTAATGGTTGGTAAGAGGTGAACAATTTTGGTGAGGCAAATGAGGGAATTGGTGTTTTTAACTCTGAATAACAATTAAGGTTGTTGGAAGAATATTGAAGGTGATGAATAAAGTTGAACAGCTAGCATGTGACTTCTTAATTATATTAGTCAGTGAGGATTTTCAATAATTTTTATTATCCTGTGAGCGATTAAGATTAACAATCTAAACAAGCATAAATCTGGTGTTTGTTTTTTTCCGTTGAACATTAGTTAGTTTCAACTTGGCATGAATTTTAGAGTTTTTTACAATCCCTAAATCCTTACTATTTTCTAAATCCCTAAATCCTTACTATTAGTTAGTTTCAACTTGGCTACTCTCCTGGATTAGGCTAGCTTAAGAGATTTAGTTTTGTTTAGGCTGATTTTTGGGTTAGATTTTGATATGGATGGGATTCTGGGGATTATTGTAAGGGTTTGAAAGTTGGGAATGGTAATTGGGTTATTCTAAGGGTCTTAAGAGTAACAGCTAGAGGATATGATTGCATAACACAGCCAAAGCATAGTAGGCAGTTTCTAAAAAGTCTTAGGTGATTCTTACTCATTGCTAGTCACATACTTATATATAGGCTTCTGGAAAATCCTAGTAAAATATGAAGCTAGCACTAAAGCATAAATATTGCTATTTAAGTTAACCCTGACAGAACTAACCATATAAATATTACTTGGACAAGAAATATAAAGTGAAGACTGTGCCTAAGATTTTTCCAGTAGATCTGAAAATTACAAAAAATCTTCAGTTCTAAATGAGATTTAATGAAAGTAACTTCAACTCCTACTTTAAAAGGAGCTTATATTTGTATCCAAGAAATCGGGTTTTCATATATTAATAAGACAATTGTAACTGAAACTAATTACTTGATACTAACCCAGACAATAAAATGTAAAATAGAAACCTAGAACAAGGAATTCTCAGAGAAATTGGAAATCTTTGAAATATCCTTGAGTTTTTAAAGTAAAGCACATTAATTATCCTGTTGTTACTACTTCATGTTAGGTTCAGCTTTCTCAGCCACAGATACGGTTCGAAGTGTGGCAGATTAACCTCAAAGCATATGCTTTGCCTGCTGCAATATTGACATTGGGATGTTATGGAGGAATGTCCCAGTCCTAACACACCCTTAGTCTGATCATTGGTTAAGCCACCATGCCACACACTATCAGTGATCTTCAATGAATCCTTCATACCCTGGCCTTCTATGATTGTTGTTATTGCTTTTCATCATTCTGATATATATTCCTAGTCTTTGAAATGCTTAGCCAATAATTTTGAAGGTTATTTCATGACGGTGAAGGTAATCTTCAATTCCTTGCATGTTTTTGTGAACATAAGGATAAGGATACAAATTTAGATTTCCCTCTTTCAGTGATTTGTGGTGAAATTCCTGGAGAATTAAATTGATAGTTTCGCACATCTTTTACTTGTTTTTATATATCTGTGGTATTATTGTTTTTTTAGAATCATCTTAGTGGTGTTTTGTCCTTTGGTTAAGGCTTTTGCATTTCATTAATTCAGTTTTAATTTTTGCGAGATTTGTATTTTAAAGGGATGCTCGTACAAGGGAGCTGCTAAAGGTTTTCAACATAGACGGCCAGATTGAAAAGATGGACCTGTCATTAGGACAGGACTTGACATTTAAAGATGAGACCAGGATGAAAATTGTGGCAGGTTCAAAGAAAGAGAAGATGCAAACTTCAGTTGGCTTTTATCAACGTTCACGAAATGCTATCATGGGAGCTGCTGATGCTGTTCGTCGTGCTGCTGCAAAAGGTGGCTTTGGAGATGATAATCGGAGAACAGAGGCACTAATGATAACAACAAATGGAATTATTTGGACTGGGTGTGCAAACGGCATGCTTGTGCAGTGGGATGGAAATTGCAATCGTCTGCAAGATTTCCATTACCATTCTTATTCTGTTCAATGCTTTTCTACATTTGGGTCACGAATATGGGTAGGTTATGCAAGTGGTACTGTCCAGGTCTTGGATATTGAGGGTAATCTACTTGGAGAGTGGATAGCTCACAGTAGTCCTGTATTGGAAATGGCTGTTGGGGCTGGTTATGTTTTCACCATGGCTAATCACGGTGGCATACGTGGATGGAATACCATGTCTCCTGGGCCTCTTGACAACTTATTGCGTTCAGAATTGGCTGGAAAAGATTTTTTGTATACAAGGATAGAAAATTTGAAAGTACTGACTGGTACATGGAATGTAGCAGAAGGAAGAGCATCCCATGATTCACTCATATCCTGGCTAAGTTCTGCTGCTGGGGAAGTTGGCATTGTTGTTGTTGGGTTGCAAGAGGTTGAAATGGGCGCTGGTGTCCTTGCAATGTCTGCGGCAAAAGAAACGGTAAGCGTTATTCAACATTGTTTTAGAAGTAACGTCATGACTGCTCCATTTCGTAAAGTTAATTAGGTGTTGGGACTGACTTTGAAGCATGCTATAGAAGATCGGGGACTGAATATCATAAAATAATGTTGTGCTTTTTGATAAAAGTATCATCCACGAGGAAATAAGTAGAATGAAACGAGAACTATGAGCTGAGTGCATTAATTTGTCAGAATAAAAGTTCTCCAGTAATCTAACTGACTTATTTTATTTTATATTGTGATGTCTTGTTGAAACCATCTAACTGGCTTTAATGTAACGATGGCATTTCTGTTAGACAATTCACTATTTGAGTCGAGTGTCAGTGACAAGCTTGTGCTACAAGATTCATGGCAGTCATGTCATGACAGCATCATATTTAAGTATCTTGAACTTTTTATGAGAAAACAGCCTCACAGTTTAAACAAGAACAAGGAAAAAGGGTTCATTTCATTTTGTGCGTGTCTTTTGTGTCCTCAAGAGTATTAATTCCTTATATGTGAAGGGGCAATACATTCATATTGTACTTGGATATATGACACTGGCATCTATATATCTAGAAGTTTATCCAAGAATAGTCCTGTCTGGGTAAAGGGAGAGAAAGTAATGCTGGTTCATGAATGAGGTTCTTGACTTAGACTTGGCAATTTGATGTTCTTTGAAAAGTGCACATGTTCAGCTGAAGTAGTAAATCTAGGACCTGCAGAGAAATTAATGTGATTTTTAACTTTTTCTTTTGCTGGTTGGGGCAAAGTAAAATGGATGAACATAACTTTTGTTGTAAACCTCGTACTAAGATGGGGTAAGGCTTGGGTTAGAATCAACAGTGATATATTTTTGCTATGCCATTACTAATTCTTTAATACAGATGCAAGTGTAGGGGTTGGCTTTCTCGGATATCTTCTGCCTTTGACTTGGCCTACCATTTATGTATTACACTTTTTTATATCGTTAATTACCCATTCATCTTCCTCACTGCTTTTGATTGCTTAAGGTTTTCATATGTCTGTGTAAGAACATTCCATGAAGATTATGTTTTGTCAGTGTTTGCTGTCTTTGCTTTCTCTTCACCATCTTTGTTGCTTTCTTTTGTTTTCAATTATAGGTAGGACTTGAGGGTAGCTCTGTTGGGCAGTGGTGGCTGGAGATGATAGGCAAGACACTGGATGAAGGGTCTACTTTTGAACGCGTTGGTTCTAGGCAATTAGCAGGCTTGCTCATTGCCATTTGGTTAGTATCTACGGTGGAATTTGGAACTTTTCTTGTTTGTTATCAATTAGATTTCTCTTGTTGTAAGTCAATTTTGTACAAATTGAGTGTGTTATTTTGTTAGATAGGACTATATATGCTTGCTAGATTGTTTTCCATTTAGGAGTATTGCCATTAGATGCGAGCAAGCATCCAGGGGTTCCCTGAGGTTTGTAAAAAATGAAGAAGTCAGTCCATTGCCTAATTTTGGGTTTTATTTAGAGTCTAAAGTGCACTAAGGTGGTGCAACATCATCCTTTCCATTCTAAAAAAGAACCGCTCAGAATCTCAGCTAGTTTTATTTTTATTTTAAAGTTCTTTCTCTGTGATGCACTTGATAATTAGCTGTGCCGTATCACTAATCCAACTCAGAATAGTCAATATCTAGCACCACAAAACTCAAGAGGTTCTATAATATTCTGCTGTTTCACTGCTGTTAGCTGGATTGATACATGGCATTCCAGAGTTATCAAATTGGATCACACAAACACTTAGTTAAAACAAAAATTAAAACTGAGATATTTACCAATGCTGCTTTTTTGTAATGACAAGGACAGTATTGCATCATCTTGGTAAATGCTACACTCTAAACTTACTCCAAGTGGGTCTGTAATGAGTGTTTTCTGCAGGCTGTGAAGTGATTTTTATCAGCTGGAATGATGATATGGCATCGTCCATTCATCAATGAGGCCCCAGAGAAACCAAGAAAAGAACTAAAAGAATAAAACCCAAAATCATTGTGAACCTTTTTTTTCTTCTTCAGAAGGCTGGTTTGCACAATTTTAGTGAATGTTAG
Organism: Viola pubescens var. scabriuscula; assembly: GCA_002752925.1. NCBI lineage: Eukaryota > Viridiplantae > Streptophyta > Magnoliopsida > Malpighiales > Violaceae > Viola > Viola pubescens. Next base: position 4,633 of record NBIL01104813.1, on the reverse strand, counting down.
ACGCTAAAAGTTGATGATATGGGTCTGACATGTCAAATTTGATGAACATCTAGCACTCGGATGCTTTAATCCTCAAGAAAGACTATGCATTTCCTATTTAACTTTTATTTGGTTCTTTAGTCAGATATGTCCCATTCAGTGAGCCTCTTTAATTAGTCCTTATGGAAAATGTCAGTAGACTGATTAAATTTGAATTGATTTCTACTCTCCTTTGGTTATTTGTGGTTCCATTCCATTTATCTATTTTAGCTTAGGCATGGTACATCTTCAGGGTTTCATTGGTCTTGATACTTGTGTATCTTGTTTCTGATGGTCAAAATAATTTTTCTTTCAGGGTCAGGAAAACTCTTAAAGCACATGTAGGTGATGTCGATGCTGCTGCAGTTCCATGTGGCTTTGGTCGTGCAATTGGTAATAAGGTATGCCTGACTTTTGTATAACCACATTCATTTTCCTTGTACGATTTTTTTGAATTTTGGATAGGTGCATGCTAATTGTCATAGTTCTGTATTCCAGTTTAACTAATCTACCAACCTCTTCTTAGCTTTAGACAGATGTTTGGTGTACTTCTCCACTTGCTCATAGTATTGGCGTGGGCTAATGTTGTCTTTTCAGGGAGCTGTTGGTTTGAGGCTTAGAGTATATGGTCGGATAATGTGCTTTATCAATTGCCACTTTGCGGCCCACTTAGAAGCAGTTAATAGACGTAATGCTGATTTTGACCATGTATATCGAACAATGACGTTTGGAAGACCATCTATTAATGCTGGTATGGTGCCATACCTGTTTTTGTGTTGCTGGCTTGTGTGCTTGATATATTTATTTTGGCTTGTTGATAGATCTGGCCTGCCATTGCTCCTTTCTGTTGCAGCTGGTACTTCATCTGTGACCCAAATGTTCCGTGCTGCAAATGTATGTCTCTACTCTCAGTATATTGCATATTTCCGTTGATGTCTATGTAATTATTTGACATAACTTACTGTGATAAGCTTGTGGACGTGCACAGATTATGGGTGGTAATACTGCCGAAGGAATGCCTGAGTTATCTGAAGCAGATATGGTCATATTCTTTGGAGATTTTAATTATCGGCTTGATGGTATATCTTACGATGAAGCCAGGGATTTTGTTTCACAAAGATGCTTTGATTGGCTTAGAGAAAGGGATCAGCTTAGAGCAGAGATGGAAGCGGGAAATGTCTTCCAAGGAATGAGGGAGGCAGTTATTAGATTTCCTCCAACATATAAGTTTGAAAAACACCAGCCTGGTTTAGCAGGTACCTTTACTTAATTGTGCAAACCTGTGAGTGAACTAAGCTTAGTAGACAGGATTTTTCGCAAATGGACCTGTTTATGGAGCTTTGATCAGTCATTTTGTGCGTATTAGTTTCAGAACTTCAACCAGGGTAAACCTTTTCACTTTTCTGTAGGTTATGACTCCGGAGAAAAGAAGCGCATTCCTGCCTGGTGTGATAGAATACTGTACCGTGATAGTCGGTTAGCTCAGGTGTCCGAATGTTGTTTAGACTGTCCTGTTGTTGCTTCAATATCACAGTAAGTTTTTTAACTAGTGGTGTTTTTAAGTCAGATGTAGTGTAGGAACCAAACGACACCAGAGGATCAAAACTGTGTTAATTAACTTTTGCTTCCTTTTTGTGGGACATGCTGACATTGTTTGCATGCATCTGATATGCCGGTACTTTCACTTTGAGGATCAAAACTGTGTTAATTGACTTTTGCTTCATTTTTGTGGACATGCTGACATTGTTTGCATGCATCTGATATGCCGGTACTTTCACTTTGAGATCAAAACTGTGTTAATTGACTTTTGCTTCATTTTTTTGGGACATGCTGACATTGTTTGCGTGCTACTGATATGCCAGTACTTTCACATTGGAATTATATAAATGCCTAAGATAACTGTTATTTGATTGCAAACATTTATGCGTATGTGCATGTGATTCCACGAATTTTAACATACCTTCGGTTGCACAGGTATGATGCGTGCATGGATGTTACTGACAGTGACCACAAGCCTGTTCGTAGCATATTTAATGTTGACATTGCGCGGGTTGATGAGTCAGTGCGGAGACAAGAATTTGGAGACATAATTAAATCAAATGATGAAATTAAATTCATACTTGAAGAACTGGGCAACATTCCGGAAACTATCGTCAGCACTAACAACATAATCCTTCAAAACCAGGACACCACTATTTTACGGATCACAAATAAATGTGGAAAAAATGATTCATACTTTGAAATTATTTGTCAAGGTCTGTCAACAATTAATGAGAATGGGCAAGCATCAGATCACCATCCGAGAGGCTCCTTTGGCTTTCCGCTATGGCTTCAGGTAACGTCTATTTCATGGGAATTTGGCTATAATACAATTGTCTTTACAGTTAAACATGTAGGGTAAGTTGAATAAAGTACGGTAAATCTTGACATGGTTAATCCTAAAACAATCTGATCTTACCTGCAAAATTGGTGCCCTGAGTTGATGTCCTCAAAATGAAACCCAAAAATTCATCCCAACCCGAAATAGCCCTGAAGTGAAGGATACACTGTGGTTAACCCTATGCTTTGAACTGAAAAATGATTTTAAGTAATGGCAGTATCTTAAAAAATTATTGGTAAAGAAAATTTCTTTCGTTCTCCTCATCAAAACATGTAGGGTGAATTCGTCAACTTAATCTTGAGATCACCCCACTTTAATCTGCAAACTGGATATGATTGCCACCTGTAGCTAAATCCTCATAATTCCTGATGTTCTTTTGGTAAATGTCTTGAGAGATGCGCGGTAGAAAGAAAAATGGCCAGGGTAGAATGCTTTTCTTACATGTAAATTACTGTGCTTAGTCATCAATAGCTGAGAAGAATGCTGTTCTTACATCTTCGTGCCTTCGTGGTAGCTTAAATTACTGGCAATATGTGAAAATTTGTACTACTTGTACCAGGTCACTCCGGCAGCCGGCATTATTAAACCAGATCAGATTGCGGAGGTGTCAATTCATCTTGAGGATTTCCCCACTCTGGAAGTGTTTGTTGATGGTGTTCCTCAAAATTCCTGGTGTGAAGATACCAGAGACAAGGAAGCTATATTGGTTGTTAAAGTGCGTGGTAGTTACAACACAAGCGAGCCAAGAAATCATCGCATCCGAGTGCGCCATTGCCGTTCTACGCAGATTGAACCTAAATCCAAAGGTTCTGGGCCAATCCATGGAAATATTCTCCACCGATCTGATTTCCAACGACTCAGCAGCTCATTTGATGTGGTTAACCACCTTCGTAATTTGCATAGTCCTTAACATCAGTTCAACAATCATGGCGATCGAATGGCGAAGAGGCTGATATAAAATACCTACTCAGCTGTTAATGGTTCTTGATATTTGGATAAGCTCCATTTCTACAAGCACCGGTTTGTGAATACTGTACTGAGTCACAGTCACAGCAGTGAGCAGACCTGTTGATTGGATGGTTCTATGAGTTCAGCATCGGTACATAGCTTTTTTGGTAAGTTTATCTGCTGCGGTTAGTTTGGAAATTGACAAGTTTGTGAAGTGAGTTTGAGGGGAACTTAGTAAATTTTATGGCGATGATTGGTCATAATTGTACAGAAAGAAGCAAATATATCACGACGTATTTTTCTTTACAGTTCCTGTTACCCTCTTTGAATGATTTTTTTTGGCTCACACTTATTGTTTGAAGAAATTAAATATTATTAAACTATAACTCTTTCGACATTTCAATTGTTTTTCTCCTAAAGCTTGTTTTGTAAATGACATTGTTCTACTGTTTTGGTGCTAAAGGTACAGTTTTGAAGTCCATGCCTGGCGTAACTCTCATCTATCTACTGGCCAGTCAATTCAGAAGAATTCGTTTTGATTGTATACCTAGAGATGAGAATCGATTTGCAGACGCTTTACCTTGGCCTCGATTGTCCAAATCCCTACGGTCTCATAAAACCCTTCACAATTGTACAACAAGAACTACCATCATACATTTTTGATATTGAAGAAACTTCAGAAGAATAGTATGCCACGTACTACCAAGGATGAGAAAACTTTGAGAAAGTTAGCAATTGGATTTTATTTATACCAAGGCCGACTCTACAAAAGACATTATGATTATGAGCTCTGTATATGGTGGAATCGAAGGTCCTGGTATGTGCTGACTAAGAAAATGAAAAAAAGCAAGGTTACTATTAGTCCACGATGGAAGCTTACTGCGCCGCACATGTTAAGAAATGTTGCAACTATCACATATATGCTAAATTGCCTCATGCACCACCTATGAAACTAGATCCAATGGCATCCTTTGACCTTTCGTGGTCTGGGTAATAACTTGCTTACCCAAGAGATTGCTCACGAGTGGAGAATATATGATAGGTCTTCACGCTAATCTACCTACAAAGCGCTGACAGTTACTCCGACGTAGAAACTCAGAGAATATTTGTGTATAGGGTGATTAGGATTTTTTGTGTGCATGCATACCTGTATATGTGTTGTATTTATAATGAAAATCAGATCTTTTATTTAAGAAAAAATAATCCTTGCCATTAATGAGAGAATCGTGTGTAAATAGGTGAATAATTACCACATTAATTGTTCCCTTTATTTTCGAACCGTCTAAG
>NBIL01104804.1:0-12468 GCA_002752925.1 Viola pubescens var. scabriuscula | reverse complement strand
AAAGGAAATCACTAGCCTTGCTGTCTAATTCACTAGAAATATGACAGTAAAACATGAGAATTAGACACTCAATCAGTTGTTGTGCTCTTCTTCCTTTGGACGAGTTGTTGGTTGGTTTCCCCATCGGAGTCGAGCTCTAAGTCTGGTTTCTCCTGGGCAATGATTGAATCTGGTGGTTGGTTCACCTCCGGCGATGAATTTACAGTGTTTGGTGCTCTAGGTGTACACTCGTTGGTGGTGTTGATGGAAATGATCGCCTCGGTAGTGAATTTGTCCACCTCGCGGTGTTGCGAATTGGTAGTATGCTGCGAGTGGTTTGAGTTTGGTGCCATGGCAGATGAGGCTCCTTGGTTTCTCAGATTTTGAGAGATGGTTAGGTGTGGCCTTAGAATTGTGTTTGGTGGAGTGGGTGTGGTACTGTTTGGTGAATTTCGACGAGAGGTGGTGATGAGTGGTATCAGCTCCAGAAATTCTTTTAGAAGTTCTTGGTGGTTTTGGAGAGAAAGTAGCCTCTCATATGGGGTCTTTTGGTTTGGCATCACTATAGCTGCCAGAATTTTTAAAAATAGTGGTTGCCTGAGAACGGAGTGGGTAGTTGCTTTTGCAGAGAGCAGAGTATCGAAGCAAGAGGGTTGTTTCTTCATTTTTCTCCCTTTTATACCTTCCGTGGACCACGTGGCAAAATGGAATTCTTTTGGCAAAGCTTGATTGGTGCCACGAGTCCTTTTTCCTAGGTCAAGGCTCATCTTCTAGGCTTCTTTTGGTATCCTACGAAGAAAACATAAAGCTTGATTAGAATTGATTTTTTTCTTTGTCAGAATACTTACAGCATCAAACTTTTTCGCAGTTCTCATCGAAATGAATGTCTCCTCTTGTTGGAACCTTTGCTTCCTCCTATGTGTTTCAAGAATAGGATCGCAATTTGCTGCACTTGATATATAATTTTCCTCGTCAGGAAATTTGCACACATTTATGAATTTCAAGCTGTGTAGATCACTTGAATTCTTCCCTACAGTATACATATCAAATTTAATAGTTTCTCCACAATATTCAAGAGTTAAACAACTGTTGAAAACATCAATTAAAGCTCATGCAGTTCTCAAGAATGGTCTTCCTAAAATTACATCAGAGTTATCTGTAGAGAAGTCTAAATCCATGTCAACGATATAAAAATCAACAGGGTAAATGAAATTATTGACTTGGATGAGAACTTCCTCAACTAGCCCTTCGGATAGATTAGAGATCTGTCAGCCAACTGGATGACAACTCTAGTTTCCTTCATGTTTTTGATGTTTATAATTTTGTATTCGGCAAGTGATATCACGTTGATTCCTGCTCCTAGATTGCATAAAGCTTTTTTGACCTTTTTGTCTCCAATCTTGCAGGGAATGTCGAATGTTCCTTGGTCCGTGCACTTCTCTGGAAGTCTGGATTGGATCACCGAGGAATTATTCTTAGTCAAGCTATCATGTTCAAGACCTGCAACTTTCTTTTTGTTAGAGTATAAACTTTTAAGAATTTTAGCATAATTAGGAACTTTGGTAATCAACTAAAGCATGGGAATATTAATTGAAACTTTTCTGAAAATATCCATGAATTCTTTTTCTTCTTTTTCTTTCTTTGTCTTTGTCGATACTGGTGGAAAAGGTGGTGGTGCATCCTTGTCTTCTGGTTTTTTAACTTCTTCTTTCTTCTTGCCCTCTTTCTTGTGTGTCTTAGGTAGGACATCTTCTTCTTCTTCCTCTAAAGATTTCGTAATCTGTCCTAGTAGTATATGCTGGTTTTTAAGCTCCACTTCAATCTGGCTATCTTTGTTCGTTGGTCTCTTCTTTTCCTACTCAAACTCCATTGTTTCTGCTCTTTTGGGTAGGCGTATACCACTCGTCAGAGTGATTGCACTGACGTTGTGTTTGGGATTGTCAATTGTGTTGGAGGGTAGCTTTCCTTGCTTTTTCTTATCTTCTAGTAAAAGCTTTAGTTGCTTCTGGATTTCTGCTAGTAAAGCGCCGTGCTGCGCAAAGGTTCTGTTTATCTCATCGTCCCTCGTAGGGCTAGTAATCTGTAAAGGTTATGGTGGTGCAGGCAATTGGAGAGGCTGGTTATTTTGGTGGTTTTGAAGAGGTCTCGGTACGAAATTTTGTAGGTTGAATGGTGGTTGTTGGGATTGATTAGGGATGGTGGAAGTGTTTTGGTTTTGGTTGTTGCTCCAGCTGAAATTTGGATGATTCCTCCAACCTGGATTGTAGGTGTTTGAGTATGGATTGTTGTTTGGAGGATACTTGTTTTGTTGATTCTGATTGAATCCATAAGCGGCGTTCAGCTGTGCCATGATCTCTTCTGTTTGTGAAGGTTACAACTGAGGACATTGGTTGGTGAAATGATCCATCCTGCAGCATAATCCACAAACGCTAGCGATACTGCTATAGAGTAGATGCACCTGTGGAAAGATTTTGAATAAAGTTAGCAATGCTAGCAATTTATTGATCCATAGAAATTGATTTAACAAAAGTAGTAATATCATTAGAACGTCCTAAAGGAGCACTATTCTGGTGATTCTCAGCCATGATCTGTAATATTATTTTTACTCTTTCGAGTGTGCAATCTTAGAGGGCTCCTTCAGCGGCTGCATCGATCTTGTCTCTGTCACTCCAACGCATTCCTTCATAGAAGTAGTTGACTAAGCCATGCTCATATATTCCATGGTTGGGGCAGACGTCCTGAAGGTCTTTGAATTACTAGTGATATTCTCCCAAGGTTTCTGTATCTCTTTGCTTGATGGTGACCAGGTCCTTTCCTTGCTGCTATAGCTTTGCTTGGGCTTCAATATTTGTTCAAGAAGGCTCTTGCTAGCTAATCCCAAGTGGATATGGTGTTGTTTGGCAGGCCATGGAACCATATCTTGGCTCCATTCTCTAATGTCCATTGAAAAACCTTAAACTTGGCCCATTCGAAAGTGACTTTGCGAGGTTTGAGGGCTTCGCATTCTTGGGTGAAAGTCTTCAAATGCAAGTAGGGATTCTCATGAGAATGCTCATAGAACTTCTTCAAGTTGTGGATGATGTTGGTCTTAATGGTCCAGTCATGCTCCACTTGTGGCAGATTGAAGCATGATTGACTGGGAGGTTTTGTTCCTTAGTTCAACTCTCTGAGAGTTGGTCTCTAGGGTGGTGGTGGATCTTTCATAATGATTTGTGGTGTTGTTTCTTGATCTTCTTCCTCGCCTTGGTCAAGAAAGTGATCTTGATCAAGGGATTCTACTCTAGGTGGTATTTGTGCTTGTTTACGTCTGGCTTCCTTCCTATTTTCTCGTTCAAGTCTGGTCAACTCTGGGTTGTAAAGTAATACTTCCCTATTAGACGACTTGGTCATACACAAGAAAACAAAAAGATTAGTGATCGTAGCTCCTCGGCAACGATGCCAATTTCTGACAGGTGTCGTTCTGCTTCTGTCAAGAAATAAAACTTAAAATTACAACTTATCACTAGGTGGCAAATTAATGTGTAGCTAGCGGTAAGAGGATCGATCCTCAGGGAGCAATGGTCTGATCTAAGTGTATGCTTGTGCAAGACGGGATGTATCATGCGAGTGACAAGTGGGGGTTTAAACATAAATAAAAGAATGAGAAAATAATAAAGCAATAAACAGCCTTGATTAAGGTGTCCTTGATCAAGACTACACAGATTATAGGAAGTGAAATAGATAAGAGAAGGATTCCTAGTAGAGGCTAGGCAGCAATGAGATAAAGTTCACAATTATTGACGCAAAGATATTGATCTCTGATCTACAAAGTTTCTATAGAATCAAGAGACCTCTTGACTCCTATCTTCCCTCCTTTATCAACATCATCCCAGGGCCAATGCGCGTAGGTTTAAGGGTTAACAGTGATGCCTTACCAATCCAGCACCTTACTGGTTAAAGGGTTTATCGGACTGGCAGATAGTCGAATAGGGGAAGACAACTCCAGACTAGTTTCCATGAGCTTCAGTCGGGTTTGGTTCTGATTAACCTTTCCCCTTACCATTTCACAGTCGCCTGCTAGCGCGTAGGAGTCTACTTCATCCCTTTGGCCAATAATCCCTAACTAAAGGAAATGACAGTAGCGTTAACTATTCAAGTCCAAGATGATCAATTCCGAACTTAAATAGAAAATACATGAGATGAAGTGCGGAATCAATTAAATACAGAATTAGAGATTAATAAAATCAATTAGGTCTCATGCTAACTCATGCTCATGCTCAAAGGCCTCTACTAAGAAGGATGTGATTAGCTATGTATAATCATAATTGAAAGCGAAATAAATAATAAATTGAAATGATGAAAATCCTTCGTTTCTAAAGGAGCAAGAGTATGTGAACCGAAAGCAAAATTAGAGAAGAGATCCTAGCCAAAGTTCAACTTCCTCCTCTTTTTAAAACCTTAGAGGGAGATTAAATAGTCCTTTCTCCCGAAATTATTGGCTAAAACTAAGGGAAAGTAAATAAGTTATTCAATCTAATTTAACGCTAAAATAGTTTTGAAAATATATCTTGAAGAATCTCCTTGCGTTATAACTCTTTGATGAGATGAATCGACTGGGAAGATACTCTGATCTCTTCCGTTAAACGTGCAATTTGCCATCAGAATGATGGGAATCTTCTTCAGGCTTGACCCATGATTCGTCTGCTTGGCAAGTCTTCCGACTGGAGGTTTGGTCAAGGAAGATGTCCTTGGTCAAGGAAGATATCTTCTACACGGCTTGATCAAGTAGCTTGGTCAAGGAAGCCTTCAATGCTCAAGTTATTCTGAAATGCTCTGAATCTTCATGAATTTCCTCCTCTTTGTCTGGTTGATCCTCAAATCCATTTTCTGTGATAATCAATTGAAACAAGCTAAAATCAATAGCATACCATTCGAAAGATACAATAAAACAAGTGATAAATTCACTACAATTATGGCTCAATCAGGTTCTATCCATCAACTTCTATGGCATGACCAATATGTCTGGTGCCTTGTATAGAACTGAATTATTTATCTTGTGGTGTCTGCAAACTGGCCAGTTTGGGCTATTGGTTGGCCAAGCAGTTTACTGCTTCAGAGCACAAAATAGTCGTAGGATCCCTGATTATAATGCTTGGATATAAATCAGGGCATCTGAACTATATTACTACCAATCTCCATGACTTTCCTGCCCATAAACCGCTTGATCTCAAGGCCCTTGATCAAATGGGATTTTTCCATTTGGAGAAAGGTGTTGTTTGTTACAATAAAAGTTGCACACTAAAGGAAGCAAGGATTTTTTCACCCAATTATGCAGGCACATACATGTTGGCACCTTTAAAGTTCCCAGCAGCACCATAAGCCGAGGAGAAACGAGTAGAAGCACTAGTGGCTGAGCATCAGAATGACCAAGATGCTCCTGTTGGCCAAGAGCCCGACCAAGAGCAGCCAGCTAAAACTTCTACTGCATTAGAGACCCTACCGGGGTTACTAGCTTCTCTCTTGGCTGCCCAGCAGAAAACCAATGAACTCCTGAAAGCTATGCACGCCTCCTAAGAACAATCTGTCACTCCAAACCAGACCATACTTGACTCCCTTCTCCTCCTACACAACAAGATTGATGACTCCCTCGCTCCAACCCCTCCAAGACCCAACAGACTCTGAGTCTGATTTACTTGCCCCAAGTCGTTTCTTTTCTTTTTGTGTACTTATTTTTCTTTACCTTTTGTTTCTTTTATGCATGATTTTCATTATCTCTGCATTTTTGTTTTCCTCTCTCTCTCACATTGAGGACAATGTTTCCAATAAGTGCGGGGGCCGGGGGGGAATATTTGTTATGTGTTACTATGTTTATGTTTTGTGTGTTTTTGATATTTCTGCTTGTGTTAGTTAAATTTTTCGCCTTATAAGTTTAGTTCAATTTTTTCCCCGCATGATTTTCCTTTTGATTTTAGTGTATTTTTAGGAATAGACTCTTGCATGATTTGTGTTTTTGTCTTTCTGTGATGCATGAAAATCAAACCCATGTTCTACTTGAAATTCCACCTCAACACTTTAAATGCCATGACACTTCACTAGTTAAACCCATGCTTTATTAACAAGACAGCCACAATGTAACATGTTCAATACCAGTAACTCTCACTTCTCACCACAAAACCATGATTAGTTAGCTTAGGACCTAAGATGATCAATGGAGGAACACTAATAAAACTTTCTTGGCGAAGCAATTGACCAAGAAGGCAAATTGTCTGTCTTGACAAAGAAAATTTGAAACTATCCAAACTATACAAGAGTTGCCAGTCTTTTAATTCTGCACTACCTATCGAGTCTTTAAATTCTTTACATGTATGTGTGGACACCACCTGGAAGCAACGGGGTTGCACGGTGTTGGTAATTCGGTACCATCACCCCTTTGATAGGCGAAACTCCCCAAAGTGCATTTAGCTAATCCCTTAAATCGGGCTGAACAAGCTAAGCCGAGAGTGTCCAGTACCTGAGCTTTAAATGTTTTATTTTCTTCAAGCAAAGAAAGAAAAAGATTCAAACAAAGCACTGCCAAAAAAAAGAAAGAAAAAAATAATGCAATAAAGACTCCAAAGAGGCAACTAAAAGATCTCAATGCATACATGATTTGACAACAAACTGTGTTTACATGTTTTACTTACTTTTTAAATGTGTGTGCATACGCTTGTGTCAACAACTCTTGTATCTTTTGGACTAATGAATAGAAAAAGATAAATATAATCAATAAATTTTTGTTCCTCCATTGTCCTCTTGATTCTTAAGTTAAGTATTCTTGGCTTTGCTATGATGAGTGAGATGTTTCTGGATGTTGAACAAACCTTGTTAGTCTAGGATGGATTTCATGAGTTAAGTGTCTATGTATTTTCTATGTTGAGGTGGATTTGAAGTTGAACATGGGTTGCTGATTTTATTTTTGTTTTTGCATGTTTTGTGTGTTATATGCTTGGGGGCAAGCATGAGATTAAGTGTGGGGGGATTTGATTGAGCTTAAATTGCAATGGTTCTACCATCTATTTTTATGCATTTTCGAATGGTAATTCTATCGATTTCAGTATGAATTCCATGATTATCGCAGGAAATAGATCTAGAGAGGAAGTGAGCAAAAATGAGAGAATCGAGTCAAATTCTAGACAAGATTGGAGTAGACACCTTTCTTGGGTAGTCTCTTGGCCAAGAAGAACCTCCTGACAGTAAAATCCTATCACCTGGGACGGACAACTCTCTTGGTTAAGACGAGTCCTTTCTTGGCTAATCCTTCAACCTAGAAGGTCTATCCGGATAGACAAAGAATTCAGTGATACTGGCACATGACTCCTACAATGATGACGATTGATTGTGTTTCCCACAAAGGCATTGGAGTAGTGTCCTGCTATCTTTATTTTGTCTTTGTAGACTTCTTATGTGAGAAGGAGAGTATTTAGATACAATTAGAGTTTTAATAGGATTTAATTCTTTTATTTTCTTTTAAGAGACTTTATAGGAGGAGGAAACTATATATACTCCTCCTATGTTATTTTTAAAGGATCTTCTTCTTTTCTGAGAAATTGGATCCCTCTCTGCGCTTCCATCTATATTCCGATCATAACTTTGCTCATTCGGAAACGAAGGATTTCTTTTAATACAATACATATTTTATTTGTTTCAAATATGAGCATGAGTAGCTAAACAAACTCTTCTTAGTAGAGGCATTTAGAGCATAAGTATGAGATTGCATGAGACCTAATTGTTCTTTATTAATCTTTAATTCTGCATTTAATTAATCTCATGATAATTTTAATGTATTTTCTGATTGATTTTAGATCTGGCCAATCTAGGGTTGAATAGATTATCACATCAGTCATTCCTCTTGGCCATGGATTATTGACCAAGAGGATCTAAGTAGACACCTAGCATGGATAATCGCTAGGGGGGAAAGGTTAATCAGATTTAGTCCCGACTGACGCTCGAGGATACTAGGTTTGGAGTTGTCTTCCTCTAATCAATCATCAGCCAATTCAGTAACCCTTTAACCAGCAAGGTGTTGGTTGGTTAGGCATCATTCTAAGCGTACCTGAGGTGGTGTTGATACAAGAGGGAAGCAGGGGTCATAAGCGTACATTGATCCTATAGCGACTCTGTAGATTGAAGATGAATACCCTTGCGTCAATGATTGCAATTCATATCTCATTGCTTGTCAGCCTTTACTAGGAATTTCTTTCATATTTAATTGTTTCGTCTTGAATATGCGTCTTGACCAAGAACCTTATTCTTGGGCCAGACTGTTTACTTGTTTTAATTGTTTTCTTGTTTTAGTTTTAAACAAAAACCCCCAATTTCACCTAAGTGTTACCCTTGATCAGTGCAAGCTTTGTTATGCCGAAATATAAATGTTAAGTCAGCAACACTTCCAAATGCCACTTCTTCCCATCGCATCCATTTTCAGGACGATATAGTCAATATGTTTCACGTCGGGGTGCTTCAAAGATTTTCTCCACAGTGTATTGACAAAGCCGACACTTTTGAACTCATTCGAGAGGGCTTGGTGGTCTTAAGAATGGTTCGGGTGGAGGGTTCTCTTAAGAATAAAGATGAATAGAATCTAATTCATGTTCATGCTAACAGAAGAGTGGATCCAATATCAAGACGACCACAAGTTCTCACAAAAGTCATACCAGTGCTGCCTGTGGATCGAGCCTCTTACTTGCTGTTTACAATCAACTTGTTCTTAGTAGTGAGTTGTATTTATTAATTATTTTTGACGGATTCGACACCCATTAATATACGATTTAAATAATTAATTAAAGTAATAAGTTAATAAATTTAATTATTAAAAAAACTAATTAATTTATATACAAATCAAGATGTTTATAAATATGAAATAAAATATAATTAATAAGATTATAGTAATTTCATATTTCGTTAGGAAAATTTTGACTAGCCATAACTTGGCGTTTGGGTGTCCCATTGAAGTGATTTTTATTTTCATTGATGAAATTTTTCGAGCTCTATGAAGTGCAAATAGTCAAATGCAATTTGCCTACTCTTTTGGCCAATTAATTTATTTCTCCACTATTTTTTACCTTCTTCGAGCTCTATCATGAAGTGCAAATAGCTAAATGTCATTACTACAATTTCGTTTGTCAATCTCTTAATTTTTTTCTTATGAAGCTTATTCAAATATAATTTTTATTTCGGTATGTTGTTTAGGGCTCGGGTTCGGGGTTTAAGGTCTAGGTTACGTTAGAGGGTTTATTGTTTAGGGGTTAGGGTTAGGATATAAAGTATAAAAGTTTAAGAGTTAGATTTAATAATATGGACTTAAATGGCCAAATTAATATTTCATTTTGTAATTAGAATTATATAAATAACAAGTATCCATATTATCAGTATGTCAATTGGATTTGGGGTTCATATTCAAGTTTTTAAGGCTTAGTGTATGAAGTTATTTGGGGATTAGGGTATGATTTAAGCTTGGGGTTTAGGGGATCTTAATATTTTATTAGTAATGTCTTAGGGTATTGAATTAAGATTGGGCTTATGGTATTGAATTGTAAAATGAGAAGATTTAAATGGTTAAAAGTATCTTAGTTTAGTAATATTTTTGAAATTAATTATGATTCTCAATAATAATGTAGTATATCTTTGCGAGAAATTTAATATATATTTTATATATAAGAGTTCTTAATTAATTTCAATCTAAATATTGTATATATATGTGTATCATAAAAATGACTGAATTTATCCTTTTTACACATCAAATAATGAATTTCATCTTTTTTATACATTTTTAAGGATGAATTACATTTTTTTTATACATATTAAAGAATGAAATTTATCATTTTCTATAAATCATAAAGGATGAATTTTGTTCTCCTCTAACACATTTTAAGGGACAAATTGTATCATTTTTTTTATACATCTTTAAGGATGATTTACATTCTCTTTCATATTTATTGAAAGGATGGAATTCATCATTTTAACATATTTTAAAGAATGAATCTTGTGCAACGGTCAGTACGCTTTTCGAGTATGAGTTGGGAGGATGGAATGTACCACTTGTTCGTGAGATTTTCGGGCCCGCTGAGAGTGATTCCATTCTGGCGATGCCTGTCAGTCTTTTCCGTCCACCTGATAGGATCATCTGGCGGTTTTCGTCTTCTGAAAAATATTCAGTTAAAAGTGGCTACCATTCTCTTCTGTCGAATTTGTCCAACGCCGATCATCATACAGTTTCTGATTTTTGGTGGTCCGTCTTATGGAAACTCCAGGTCCCGTCAAAGTTTAAGATTTTCTTTTGGAGGTTAGCCCACAATGGACTCTCGACTATGGCGAATTTGGTGCATAGAGGCATATTGGCTGAAAACCTATATCCTCATTGTCATTTAACTATTGAGTCGGTTGATCATCTTTTCTTGCACTGTGCGGCTTCAATCCCTATTTGGAGGGCTAGTCACATTCCCCCTGGTTGCTTGTTCTCTCATGGTGCAACACTTTATGATTGGTTGGGCATATTGCAAGATTCCGTCTCGACCGCTGTGTTGGAAGAGGTGGTCTCAATTCTCTGGGCTATTTGGAATTCCAGAAATGATCTGGTGTTCAAGAATGTGAAGAGGTCTACCCAGGAGGTGTTGTTTCGTGGTGCACGATTGCTAGGAGACTACAAGTTGGTTAACGGGAGAGATGCCGAGGCGCATTGCACCCCTCCGCTTGACTCGGCGACCGCTTGGATTCCCCCTGTAGCGGGGGTTATCTGTATTAACTCGGATGCAGCTATTGGTCCATCACGTACCGGTTTGAGGTTCATTGCCCGAGACAGTTCCAGAAGATGTATTTTTTCGGGTCACGAATGTACCCCTTTTCGCATGGAGATCGCAGTGGCGGAAGGATTCTCTTAGAAAAGCTCTCGAATTTGCTAGAGATCGTGGATTCGATCGTATTCAGGTCCAGTCTGACTGCATCGAATTGCTCCAAGCTATCCTTTCCAAGTCTCAGAATCACTCAAGCTTGGGAGTGATGGCTGCGGATATAAATCAACTTGATCTGGTTTTTATTTTCAGCGAATTCACGCATGTCCGACAGACTGCTAACACTGATGCTCATGCTCTAGCTAGGTGCGCTTATGCCTTAGGTCTATCTGATTGTTGGGACGGATTATGTCCTGACTTTCCCGAATGTTTTACAAATTTTCATTAATGAAAAGGTATTACATTTCAAAAAAAAAGAAAAGAAGAAGAATGAATCTTGTCCTTCTTTGATACATTTAAATGACGATTTGTATCTTTATATTTATACACACCGAAGGGTGAATTTCATCATGTTTTATACATTTTAAAATATATATATTTTTAATTTGATATATTTTAAAGGACGAATTTTATCCTTTTATATATATTTTTAATGACAAATTTCATCCTTCGTTAATACTCTTGAAGGACAAATTTTATCTTTTCTTATATATTTCGAATGTTGAAATTTGTTAAAGGAAAAACATAGTCATTAATTTATAAAATAAATAATAAATTAAAATTTTGATAATTTGCGACAGAAATTTTAATCGCATAGATTTTCTACGAAAATTTCGTCGCAAATTTTTGTCAATTGGCAACGAAAACTTTTGTGAGAAGTTAAGTATTAAATTTGACTAAATAATATAGTCATTAAATTATAAAATAATTAATTAATTAAATTTTATTAATTTTGGGTCCATGTTGGAGGTTTGAAGTATGTAAAGGTTGGGTTTTAGGATCAATTGATCTTATATATTTTTTATTGCTAATGTCTAATCACTAGAAGAAATGGTTATTGTTACTATCTAATTACTAGAACAAATTTTTAATAAACTAAACTGATTTGAGTTATACAATTCATACTTTGTATAGTTATGATAGAATAGTCTGCTTACTCGGTCTCTTTACAAATATAGTTTAAAAAATATTAAATATATTTTTAAGTATTAATTGTTAACTAAAATTTAAAAATTAGTAAAAAATAAAATTTGATGGTTTAAATAAGGTATTCAGCTTTTTCCGCACCTTAAACCTCACCTTTTCCTCCTGGCATAATTGGATGAAGAGTAGAGATCCCTGTTTCCTTACAATTTGGTACAGATGATGCTCTCTCCTTCGTGGCTATATTCGTGGGGAGGGACGAGTTAGGGTGACTATTCTTTTGTGTTTCTTTGGTGTTTCTTTTGACTTTTGTCGTGGACTTCTGTTTCTTTTTGTCATGCTCTCATGACTTTTAATTTATTAAATATCTCTGCCTATTAAAAAAAAAATAATAACTTATTTGTTTCTTTCTAATAACTTTTAAGTTAAAAAGTAGAAAAATTTTAAGTTAATACGAATTCAAGTGATGATTTTTATAAGACTTTTTTAGTATATTTACTTAATTAATTTTTAGCTTTCTAGCATTTAATTATGAACTTTAAATTAATGTGTAACTAAAAGATTTTATAGTATTATTAGTGTTAATATGATTTATTACTAA
>NBIL01104785.1:0-12659 GCA_002752925.1 Viola pubescens var. scabriuscula | reverse complement strand
TATATAGCTACTTCATTGCCAAGTAGCAATAATTGCGGTGGGTCCTTCTTTAGTTTATGCCTTTATGGTCAATCACTCAACTGGTGGCCTAAGTTGTCCTTGCAACTTTAGTTTACTTCATTGCCAAGTTGTACTTGGGTTCTCCGAAGATGGCAATCCAATATTTAGTTACTCCCTCCGTTCCAAATTAACAGACGTGTTACTGTTCATCACATGTTTCGAGAAAGTCGGATGATTTACTATTTGATCCAAAAAATTTCGTACTTTTTTTCGGAAGTTCGTTAAGGATTAATGTATGTTCGAAAAAAAATTCAGAATTTTTTTGGGGTCAAATAGTGAGTCATCCGGCCTCCTCAAAATGCGTGATAAATAGTAACGAGTCAGTTAATTTAGAACAGAGGGAGTATCATATTGAGTTCTCACTATTCAGAATTTGAGTTGGGTAGGATTACGAAAAGCGGTGAAATTTTCTCTCAAATTTTAACGCAGCTGCATATCAAAACTTGAACTCGATTATCTCTAGTTAAGCTAGAAAAGTGTAGAACAACTCTTTACCAGTATATCTTTACGTTTGTGGGTTCTCTTAATATTTTAATGGAAAGCCTGGTGTGCTTGCACTTAATTTAAGCTTCAACATGAAGTAGCTTAATTTAATTTCACATGTAACTGTAAATGGATGTTTTGCTAGGTGCGCTTGCACTTAATTTCTTATGATGCACCATACCTTATTATGCTAGATTCTACCACTTATGTAAGTGAGTATACTGTAAGTATTGGGATGACATTCTCATAGTAGTAGTAAATGTTTTCTTCACTATCCATAGCATATCAATGTGTTTAGGAAAAATTGAATACCACTCATGACTTTCGCTTTCTATGTCAGCATGACCTATACATTTTAGATCATAACATAACTGCAAATCTGAAATTAATTAAAAACAAATTGAAAAATGAAAAATTCTTATCCTGACTCAATTATCTATATATACTCCACAAACCCTGATTAGGATTATTAAAACAAAAAGAGTTAAACATGGCAGGAAGGACTGATAATTTGAAGCTAAAAGCTGTGCTTGTCAATGATCAAAGTGACAGTGATGGTGAACAAGACAGAGGAGAAATTGTCGGGATTTCACTAGAGAAGCTGAATCTTGGTCCTTCAAAGAAACTCCTTGTGCTAAATCTTGGCGGGGAGTTATGCGATAGGGTGTTCTACAAAGATAAGGTCAGTATCCCTAGAGGTCGCAAACCTGATGACATCTCAGGGAACTTTCGGAGTAAGTGGTGCTTTTTTGTTTTTCAATAAGCAGTGAAGAGACCTAAACTTGAGTCCGTATTGACTACGAGTATTTCTAATGTAAATTTCTTGTTTTTTTTTTAGTTTATAAAAGGCCTTATTCTGAAGAGTTTTTGAAATTCTGCTTTCAAAGATTTGAAGTTGGAGTCTGGTCTGCAGCAAAGAGGTTAGTGAAATTACTTTGAATGTGGATTTTACTATGTTTTATCTGCAATCTTGCAATTGAAAGATCTGTTGCCTTTTGCTACTTGTCCATTGCTTGAAATAGGCATAATATACATGGAGCCCTGGCTTGTGTAATGGGGGAACTCAAAAGCAAGCTGCTTTTTATTTGGGTGAGTAGATGGTCTTGCAACATTACGAAATACGTCGTTCACAACTATGACATCATCAGAACTTCCTCTGATGGTTGAACACTCGTTCTTATATACATAAATGCAAATATGATTTCAGGACCAAGATGACTGTACAGATTCTGGTTTCGAAACTTTGGATAAAAGGGCCAAACCCCTCTTTTTGAAGGAGCTGAAGAAACTGTGGGAGAGTCCACTTTGCGAGGGGAAATACTCGTCGTCGAACACGTTAATGATCGACGATAAGCCCTACAAGGCACTTATGAATCCTGTAATATATTACCAACTTCATACTTCAATTACTACCTGAATTATTCTTTTGTTTTTTTATGGTTACTGAATTTTGTTTTTTTTCTTGATTTTTCTTATTTTGCAGCCTCACACAGCAATATTTCCTGATGAATACAAGGCATCTCATGCTACTGATACAGCTTTAGGTCAGAAAAATGTTTTTATCAATTTAGTTGGGTCATTTTTTTCACAACATAATTGTACAGAAAGTAATGTGAATTTCACGTATTAGGTCCGAAAGGTGAGCTCCGGCTCTACTTGGATGCTGTGGCAGAGGCAGATAGTGTTCCTTCATATGTCAAGGAACACCCTTATGGCCAATCTGCAATATCAGCTGCACATCCCGACTGGGATTACTATTCTAAGATTGTTAATCACCTTGGCAAGAAATCAGAAGCTTCTGACGAGGAGGAGGAGGATGATGATTAAGTTTCCATGATGTTCTCCTTCATATTTGAATGCTTTCTTTTTTGAAAAAAGAAAAATGTACTTGAGCACTAAATAAAAGATCGTTGGTTCGATAAATTATGTACATCTACGGACCGCTAATTGTCAAGACATCATTATTCACTACACTTACAAAATTCCGACAAAAAAAAATCACTACACTTACAAAACGATGTCTTGTTTGAATGAAGCGCATGATCTAGTAATTATTACTATACTACTGCTAGTTCTTAATACTTAATTAACAAAATAGTGGAAAATAAAACACTAAAATATTTCTCACAAACCCGATTCTCAAATATACTCTCAAAAATCTCACTCAAAGAATAGAAATCATACAAAAAAATTCATTAGCTAAAAATATTTTCAGCTAATTAAAGCAATTAGGCCATCATTATAGTCCCACCACTCCTTTTCTAAGCCAACCTAATAAAACTATGCATACCTTAATACATAAAAAAAAATTAATAAAACTCTGACTAATTTAATCTCCATAAAATAAAATCAATTAAACCTTTTATTGATTGATTTAGTGTTCATATTAGTACTTTTTTTTAATAAAACTCGGATCCACGACGTGCTGCCTGAATTGTTAGTACATATATACAGCCAATGAAATGTAAGAGTCGGTTGCTATACACTATACTTCATTGCCCAGTTGCAATAATTGCGGTGGCTGGCTGCAACTTTATGACCATTCTTTGATTCCGCCAATCTGACTTTTGATATCCTTTTTCTCCTACTTAAAAAAAGACCAAGTTGTGGTTAAGCTTCTTCATGAAGTACTAGTAGCTAAGAAGCTAAATTTAACTTTAATTTTCTCTTAATAATATCTTAATTTACGTATAGTTTAACATTGGAAACATGCACATCAGAAACAGAAAACACAATTCAATTAAAGAAGTTTCAACGTTCTTAATCCTCAATTGCATATATAAACCAGCTTCGACAAAAAGTCTGCACATAGCTAAAAAGAATGGCAGGAAATGTTGGCAGCTTCAAGCAAAAGTCCGTCTTGGCTAATGACAATGATAGTCATGAGGAAATTACAGAAGAAATAAGCTGCACTACCACTCCCCTGATTGAGAAGCTCAATCTTGGTCCTGAAAAGAAGCTTCTTGTACTTGATCTTGCTGGATTGCTATGTGTCAGAGTGTTTCGAGGAGACAAGGACAACATTCCGACGAGTCGCGAACCTGATGCTGTTTTCGGAAGCTTCCTAGGTAAAAAAACATTAAAACATTCTTCCATTTCTTTTCTTTTCTTCTCTTCTTCCATACAGGCGGAGTTTGGATTCGAGCACGAGTCCCTGCTGAAACGTTTTGTCCATTCATTGTTCAGTTTTCAAGAGGCCCTACTGTGAAGAGTTCCTGAAGTTCTGTTTCCAAAGATTTGAAGTTGGAATCTGGTCTTCTGCCAAAAAGTTAGTATAGTTTTTCCACATCAATTTATTTTTTTATTGGAAAACATTTCTTGGAAATTCAATTTTTTCTTGTACTACTTTTCCTGAAATAGACAGAACTTGAAAGATGCTCTGGATTGTGTGATGGGGAAACTAATAAGCAAGCTGTTATTCGTTTGGGTCAGTAGATTTCTTATTTAAATTGTGATTTCAAATCCTATTTCTGCATGCAGTGATGTTATTATTAGTGTCATTTTGGTTTTGCACAGGACCAAGAGGAATGTACAGATTCTGGATTCAAGACATTGGAGAACAAGTACAAGCCTGTCTTTTTTAAGGAGTTGAAGAAACTATGGGACCATACTGAGACCTCTAAACTTCCATGGAGTGAGGGGAAGTATTCTCCATCGAACACGTTGCTGATCGATGATAAACCTTACAAAGCACTGACAAATCCTGTACTATACAATCTGAACTTTGATAAAAATCTAACTTCCATTTTTCTTAAGAGTAGGTTATGATTTCACTCTTTTTTTTCTTTCTTGTAGCCTTACACAGGAATATTTCCCTCAGAATTTAAAGCGGACCATGTTGATGATGCTGCCTTAGGTGAGGCTTTATTTCTGACAGGGTTGGTTTAAAGAACGAACGTGGTATTCGAAGTAAGTTGTTGACTACATTTTTGTTACTCAGGTACCGGCAGCGAGCTGCAGGTCTACTTGGATGGTGTGGCAGAAGCTGGTGATGTTCCATCATATGTTAAGGCACATCCATTTGGACAACCTGCTATAACTTCTGAGCATTCGGACTGGGATTTCTACTCCAAGATTATGCAGTCTAGAGAAGAAGAGCTGGAAGACTAGAAAAAGTTTTCATGATTTGTGTTTGGATGGATTTTGTTTGTTGTATTTTATGTTTTGATAGTTTCTTTTTAAAGACTAGTCAGTATCAGGAGATGGCTCTTTTTTCATTCTCCCGTGTTTTATTTAACTAAGTTCTGTTCTTTGCTGAGATTGTTATGCCAAAAGAAGAAAACAAAGTTAGATTTCAATCTACGTTTCAATTTGAGATTTTGGCTCAGGCATCAATTAGGAAAACCCTAATCAGCAGAGATCATGAGACTCTTCACAGTAATAGTGTCAGTGTTTTGAAAACTTAACCCATACAAAAAAAATTACAAGCAAAAATAATTATCTACTCGTAATAATTTTCTACACCTGATGACCATGTACACAAAATGAAAGTTAGAGGCAACGATTAGGAATGAAGAAAACTACGTTGGAATAACCACGTCCGATTATTTTTGTTATTATTTTATTTATTAAAAAAGTTAATTATATTATTAATTATCATTATAATATTCGGGATACAACTCATTACTTAATACACACTAATCCGTTGAAATACAACTTCATGCGTTAATTATATTTTTTTTAGTTAAGCGTAACACTAATTATTACTTAAAAGAGAATGAAATGAACTTTAAATTACTGAAACTAGGATTTGAAAATCAAAACTTCGACATTATCGGAACTTTTTTAATTGAAAACTTTCAATAGTTGTTTAAACTTTAAACCAACGCAAAAACTAAAGAGTTTGCGTATTTATTTAATTTATTTTATTTTAAAGGAGCCGATGTCAGGAATTGGCAGAGAAACGTTTCAACTGTCTGTGGCTTTATCTTAAATATGCAGTCCTCGTAAAAGACTCTGTAATTAATGCAAAGTGGGAGAACCAAACGCTTCATTCCTCCTATACATGAATCGTCAGAAAAAAATTGTCACCATCCACTTACTTTCGATCATAAATAATAAAACAATTACAACTATCTATATAGTATATACACTCCACAAACCCAGACAGGATTGTTCAGAAAACAGGCAAACATGGCAGAAAAGGTTGAGCTTTTGAAGCTGAAAGCTCTGCTTCTCAACAATGACAGTGACAATGACAGTGATGATGAAAGTAAAGAGGACAAAGGAGACATTGTTGGACTTTCACTCGAGAAGCTGAATCTTGGTCCTGTGAAGAAACTCCTTGTGCTAAATCTTGGCGGTGAGTTATGCGAGAGGGTGTTCTACAAAGATAAGGCCAGTATCCCTAGAGGTCGCAAAGCTGATGCCATCTCTGGGAACTTTCGGAGTAAGTGGTGCTTTTTTTGTTGTTAGTCAGTTGTGAGACTCGATCTTGAATCCTTGCTGTTGACTGCGAGTAACTTTTCTTTTTGTTTTTTTATTAGTTTATAAAAGGCCTTACTGTGAAGAGTTCTTGAAATTCTGCTTTCAAAGATTTGAAGTTGGAGTCTGGTCTTCAGCAAAGAGGTTAGTGAAATTCCTTTGAATGTGGATTTTACTATGTTTTATCTGCAATCTTGTAATTGAAAGATCTGTTGCCTTTTGCTACTTGTCCATTGCTTGAAATAGGCATAATATACATGGAGCCCTGACTTGTGTAATGGGGGAACTCAAAAGCAAGCTGCTTTTTATTTGGGTGAGTAGATGGTCTTGCAACATTACGAAATACGTCGTTCACAACTATGACATCATCAGAACTTCCTCTGATGGTTGAACACTCGTTCTTATATACATAAATGCAAATATGATTTCTCGTTCTTATATACATAAATGCAAATATGATTTCAGGACCAAGATGACTGTACAGATTCTGGTTTCGAAAGTTTGGATAAAAGGGCCAAACCCCTCTTTTTGAAGGAGCTGAAGAAACTGTGGGAGAGTCCACTTTGCAAGGGGAAATATTCATCGTCGAACACGTTAATGATCGACGATAAGCCCTACAAGGCACTTATGAATCCTGTAATACATTACCAACTTCATTCTTCAATTACTACCTGAATTATTCTTTTGTTTTTTTATGGTTACTGAATTTTGTTTTTTTTTCTTGTTTTTTTTCTTATTTTGCAGCCTCACACAGCAATATTTCCTGATGAATACAAGGCATCTCATGCTACTGATACAGATTTAGGTCAGAAAAATGTTTTTTATCAATTTAGTTGGGTCATTTTTTTCATATCATAATTGTACAGAAAGTAATGTGAATTTCACGTATTAGGTCCGGCAGGTGAGCTCCGGCTCTACTTGGATGCTGTGGCAGAGGCAGATGGTGTTCCTTCATATGTCAAGGAACACCCTTATGGCCAATCTGCAATATCTGCTGCACATCCCGACTGGGATTACTATTCTAAGATTGTTAATCACCTTGGCAAGAAATCAGAAGCTGCTGACGACGCGAAGTAGGAGTCCGATGCTGATTACTATGATGACTATTAGGTTTAAATGGTGTTCCTCCGTATCTGAATGCTAATAATAATCTGAAGTTGCAATAATATTTTCAATAAGATGTGACAAATAACAAGGAATATTGATGTTTGAATTTAAATCTCAAAAAGAGCACATGTTATTATTTTTTTGTAGTTGACATCCTCCATTAGAAAAGATCTAAAAAGAAGAGGCTACTTTATCTCCCACTAGACTGGGAGATATTATTATTGTAGCAGAAATTCTCCATTAACAAAGGCTTAAAAAATAAAGAAACAGACTTTACTGCTCCATGTCTCCGGTACCTGAAAGTGAGATGTTCTCTGTTAAGTTTGAGCAGGAAAGGTCTGCATTAATAAAAATGGTAGCACGAGATGTGAGAAATGACTAACCTTGCGCACCTTCATCACTAGTTACTGTTTCATTGATATCAGGACATGCGACTCGATTTGATATCGACTCTGTTTCTTTCTCCTGCTGTCCATTGGGATTGGCAGCATTTTGCTCTTGTTCTTCATTCTTAGCTGGTGCTGAGCTCTCTCCGGCAGTTCCTGCGGCTGGATGTATGGCTGCAGGAACCACACCAGTGTCGCCATCAGCTCCTGCTGCTGTTTGTGTGGCTGCAGGAACCACATCAGTCTTATCCTGCTCAGGAACATCCTTCTTCTGCTTGCGTTTCCTGCTACAACTTTCTTTTTTCTTAGGTAAGCTACCAGGTTCGTTGAAGCTTCCTACAACCAGCTGTGTCGAATAGGGAAAATTTAGATCTGTAACCGAAATAAGTGGCCTCATTGGAAACTAAAATTTAACCGAAGAAAGTTCCTTACTTGTATAGGACTTGCAGCCCACAATGGTCCAGTAACAATTCCACCAATAACTCTGCCATCATTGCAAGCCAGCGAAACACTTAGTTCACCTCCATGCCTATTTCTTTTCCCTCCATTTTTCAGCGATATGAATGACCCGTTCAGAGTCAAGATATGAAAGATCCCCTGCAAAGGAAAATTTGTAGGAATTATGGGATGAGATACTAAAACCATAGGTACAATCTTTTCCCAGAAACATCCACTTATTCTTTAAAATGATCACATTCGAAGATACCTGACGAACATTTTGGTTCTAAGACACAAACTTCTAGTACTCAAACCAGGATCTAATTCAACTATTCTTTACCTACATTTTCTGCAATACAACCTCAGCTGCGATTAAATTTAGTTGCTTGCAAACTGACTAGATTCAAGAAGTATAAAACCTGAAAGTTCGAACAAGAAAATCCTATCTAACGAATGACCCATCTTTCTGATTCTGCTAAACACTAAACACATTGCCACCGCGTAGTTGGAGATTTCTGTATCCTGCCTGGTGTGTATTGTGGTGGCATTCGTCCACACATTTTGGCATCAGGAAAGGCTTTCTAATCGCGTATTTGCAGCTTACAACTACGAACAACGCAAAAGATTCAAGCTTTTTTCTCTACAAACATATCTAGTCTGTGGAATCTCTTCTATCAACAGTAACAACAGAAACAAAGAAGTTCCAATGAATCCAATGATAAAGATAAATACAGAGCAAGATTCAAGAACCAAACCCCATGTGTGTAGCTACCGCCGGAAATAGGTTGGCGGAGGGTAACATTAGAAACATCTCCAGTTGCAGAGAGGGTACAAACACCTCTGTTACCATTTTGGGAAAAAGACAGAGTTTTAGCAACAACATCCTGCAATGAGTACGAAAAAATTAAGAACTTAAATATCGGACAAAAAGATGATAAAATTGGTATGGAATATTTTTTTAAAATCTAGTTGCAAATTACAATATTACCTCCCCTATGTTGACGGTTACCGTATGCGTAGTGAAGTCACTTCCTGCTGTTCTTGTAAGCAGGTCATCTTCATAGATGAAAACCCATTTGTGAGAGGAAAAAAGGTACAAGGTCTTGTTACCCAAATGGGAAAGGTTAATTATAAAACACTGATTAATTAATTAAATCTAGCTTTTAATTTTACCCTAAATAAACAGTTTCATGTAGGGTAATAATATTGTGACATGCCATATAATTAATAATTGAAAATAAAAATAGAACTACATAGATGTCCTCTATATATAGTCGGATTGCAAACGATAATGTGGAATGAATTGGGCCCGCTAAAGTGTGGTGTATGCAGTCGTGGACCCCACATTTTTGTGATAATTTTATAAAAAAGATTCACCCACATTATTTTCTATTTTAAACTATTACTACGATGCCATGTCACCATGTTATCATGCACATGTAAAATTAGAGAATTCTTAATTGAATTGAAAATTAGAAAATAAGCTCATTTTATACCAGGGCTTAATTGAAAAAAATATACTAAATGCTTGTTGCAATTGTAGATTTAATAAACGTAGGGATGCCATTTGAGAAATCTTGTCAAATGCAGGAGCCGAAAAGTATTAAACCGCAAAATTATAAGCTTTTATTTTTTTCTTTCATTTCTTGGGTTTCTTAGAATCTTACCTAGAGAAGAGTTATCTCCCATCCCCATTGCGGCAAACAGAGGAGTAGGAGGAGGTAAAGTGAAGCCCGATTGAGGTGAAGAGAAGCCCGGTGGCGCTGCCATCTCCGAACCACCATCGCCGCCTCCAGTTGGCATTATCTGTAGAAATTGTCGTTGCCCAGTACTCAGATTACCACCTCGAGCAGACTTGCTTGGCCTCTTTCTTCTCTTTTTCTCCAGAGAATCCACATTTCCTCTTCCACTCCCTAAAACTACAGGTGCAATATTTCTTGGTGCTATTGCACTTACACTGTTCTCCATGCCCCAATTCCCAGTAAGATTGCCGGCTAACGAATGTGGCACTAAAGCAAACCTATGTGGTTGTGGTGAGCCGGAATCCGTGCTGCTGTTTGACGCAGAATGATTACTTCCTTTCTCCGCCATTTAAGAGCAAAGATGTTTTCTTGGTTTCTTGAAGGGAAAAAAAATGAGTTGAAGTTTGAATAAAGGGAGGACTGCAAATGGCGCCTGAAGTACTTTTCTTAAGCAAAGTTTTATAATTTGTAATATTTTTGTTGTGTTCAACCTGCTTCTATTATATATATTCTTCTTTCTCATGTTGTATTAAAATGATAGTCTAGTGCATAGAGGGATTAGATCTTTTTTTTTAGGCTAAAAGGAATAAATTCTGTTTATAAAAAAGATATTTACTTTTTGGGCGTGTACACGATCTGATTCGGTTGATTTGTTGCTAAATTTTGTAACATACTTGTTGTTGGTGGATTAAATTGAAATGGTAGTTTTTCAAGTAAAATTATGAATAAGATCATATGATAACCAGGTTGCGCAGTTAAAAGAAATAATAACTTGAGAGTAAAAAAGAAGAAGACAATCTATACGAGTAAGATATTTACGGTAAAGTTTTTTTTTTTTTAATAAGTTGAAATTTTTTTTAGCACCATCAGGAAGATGGCGAATAGAAAAGAGATAAGAGAATATACAAGTGCCGTTTCCTTAACGGAGGAAGCGACAGGCAAAACACAAAAAACAGCAAATACTCTCTACAAATACGCAACAAGACCTAGACTAATATTTACGGTAAAGTATTAGTGCTTGTAATGTGTAATGTGTAATGTGTATAGTCAATCGAAAAAAATGTTTGCAATATTTTGTAGAGAAAAAAAATAGATAGTATATGCGGTTATCAATTACTAATAGTGAGAGAGAGAAAAAAACTCAATTCTTATATATATAGTTTTATTTTTTAGGTGAAATTTATCGACGAATCAATTGAGTAAATAAGTACGATCAATCTTGACTAGTTTGGTGAGTTGAATGAACGTCAGTGCATTATGTTTATCATGTTTTCATCAAACAAGCCTACTAAGTGAAACACTTATAAGGAATATGTTTTATTTTTTTTCAAAGCTCTGTTTTTTTAAACATACAATTTCACATTTCTAGTGTTTAAAAAAGTGGGGAAAAAATGGTAAAATATTGAAATAATTATAGTAATTTGTAGAAAAATGTAACAAATATGTTAAAGCATGGCCTGACTATGAAAAAAAATTGCTTATCTTTTTTTTAATTTGTTTTGATTTCTATTTTGCTTCAATTGTTCACAATTATAAAAAGAGTAATTGCAAATATTAAGAACATTGGAGCTTATATTATTTATTTTAAAATTGTGGAGCAAATATAAAAATCTAGAAACTATGGTATTTTTTTATATATTCTTCTGTCAACAAAATTTGAGTTAATGTAATTAATATTTTTAATATTAAAAAAATTTGATTAATTTTATTGGTGGTGAACTTTCGCTAGAAGGAGGGTTCGAACCTCCGACCTTGTGGTTAACAGCCACACGCTCTAACCAACTGAGCTATTCCAGCTACTTGATACGCAAATCTTTATTTTAAATATTATAATAAT
Source organism: Viola pubescens var. scabriuscula (assembly GCA_002752925.1). NCBI lineage: Eukaryota > Viridiplantae > Streptophyta > Magnoliopsida > Malpighiales > Violaceae > Viola > Viola pubescens. The sequence continues at coordinate 1,182 of NBIL01104785.1, read as the reverse complement.
TTGTTTAAGCTGAAAGCATCTCCCCACTCCAATGAAAACAGTTACTCCACAAACCCAATAAAACTACTCATTTCTTTCCGAGAGAAGAACACTACCACAAACATTGTAATCCTGGTTTAAAAATAAACAAAAAAGACTTTTAAGTTTTAATTCTTAAAGAAAAATCATTCTAAAAATACTATATTATGTTATTAATTACGTCCAACCAGAACACAATTAATATATTTTTTAATTTCACACTCAAAACTTGAGATAACAGCTGAACGATCATTTTTTTATAGACATTTGAGATTCAAATTTAAATTTGAATCCCTACTAATATATTTATCACCACTAAAAAGTAGATGAGTCAGTGCGGGCTGGGTTTTCGTAAGCTTAGGGAGTTCAATCTCGCTTTACTGGCGAAGCAAGGATGGAGGATCATGCAGCATCTGCATTCTCTTATTGCGAGGGTACTTAGAGCCAAATATTTCCATTATGGAAGCTTTTTGGACGCCTCTCTGGGACCACGCCTCAATTATGTTTGGCGGAGTTTTTTAGCTGGTGATCAGATCGGTGTCTGGACTGACCCATGGCTTCCCTGCTCCCTTACAGGGCCCAGTCTCCCATCTCTATACTACCAGCTGATGCAAAGGTCCGGGATCTCATTGATCAACAGTTGGGTACTTGGAAAATTTCTCTAGTTCGAGAGATTTTTTCACCGCGAGAAAGTGACGTTATCCTAGCTATGCCACTCAGTCTGTTCCGTCCACCGTACAGACTTTATTGGCGCTACTCTCTCTCGGGGCGCTATTCGGTTAAGAGTGATTATCACTCACTACCACAGGATTTGTCTGCTGAGGGGGAGCCTGCGGGAGGTGGTAGTTGGTGGACTGCCCTGTGGAAGTTCCGCATCCCCTCAAAGATTAAGATTTTCACTTGGAGACTGCTACATGATGGGTTGCCCATTAAGGAGAATCTGTTGCATCGTGGTATTGGAGAAGAGGATAGTTGCCCTCTTTGCCAACAAACAGCTGAGACAACGAACCATCTATTCTTACACTNTGTTGCGTCTACTAATATCTGGCGGCTTAGTCACATACCATCCCAATATCTGTTTTCTCCTACTGCAACAATTAGTGACTGGCTTGACTTATTGAATGATACAATCTCAACTACACTACTGGAAGAAGTGCTCTCAAT
>NBIL01104621.1:0-17559 GCA_002752925.1 Viola pubescens var. scabriuscula | reverse complement strand
TATATATATATATATATATATATATATATATATATATATTCTTCTCACACGATCAACAATCTTCGAATACAAGGTTGGATTTCCCAAAGAGAGATAAAGAGGAGTAATCTCAACTCAAGTTATCTCTCTTAAGGAGAAGGGTGAGTTTAGTGGAGGAGTAATCTCAACTCAAGAGAAGTACTCTCAACTCAATGAATAAAGTTCACTCTCGCATCTAAACTGATTTACATGTGCACACTAGCAAGCTATTTATAAGAGAATAATTACAAGTTGGTTGTTGGCCTCTACTCGTTACTGTTCAACGGCCGTTACCGTTGGCCTATGGTCGTTGCCGTTGGCCATTACCGTTGGCCGATGGCCGTTGCCGTTGGGGCCGTTTGACCGTTGGGTCGTTTAACCAGCAGTTTGACCGATGGCGCAAATTGCTCCAAAATGCTCTGAATCGACTCCCGTTTGCGACGATGGGTTCGTACTTGACTCGGCATGATGTGTAATCACCGTCACGACCTGTTGTGTGCTCTTGGGAGACTCCTTTCTCATCTCGACTTCAATCCAAAGGGTTAAAGTCCTCATCATGCTACGCGTGACTGGTCTTTTGTGATAGGTGTCATCGGCATCTAAGGTTGAGGCAGCCATGAACACATCACATACGTACAGAAACGATGTTGCCACCATTTTCCAACTACCACCCTTATCCATTCACAATATGACAACTGACTTGATCGTCGGAGCATCTACGTCGGAGACCCCAACCGGCGTCTTGCAGGTCAGCTAGGTGCAGCAAGGACCTCCCCGTCACACAGCAGATCTCACATTTATCCTCACCCCGGGTCGTGGATTATCAGTCCACCACCTGGTTGGGAGAGACTGACGCGAAACAGAGAGGGAAATAAGGAAATTAATTTGCGTCCGTTGAAATTGATTCGTGTCACTCTAACAAAACTGACGCAAATCAACAACATATTGCGTAATTTGCATCGGTTTATACAAACCGAGGCTAGTAAACTGCCGCCGTTCTTTAATTTTATTTTTTAATCACATCGAAAGTACAAGGAGAATATCTAAATATTACGCATTTATATTGAGGCAAAAATGATTCAAAGTTTGGTACATATATGCGAAAATGCCAGGAGGTCCAGCTAATTAAGACCGAGAGCTCCGCGATTTTTTCTTGATAATATCAGCAGCAGAACTTTGGAAATGTAATAAAAATTGGAAGTATAAGTGTGGTTGGCAGATCGAATTTACGTTTATTTATTATAAGTATGGACCAAATTAAATCTGGTCTGTTGAGGCAGCTCTTTGACAAGACAGCCAGAAAAAAAAATGAAGAAGTCGGTCCATCTCTTTCTCCTATATGCTGCTGTGGTGGCACAGACACTCCTTTCTCAACACTTATCTGGTATGCGAGAAATATTTTTCTACAAAAAAAATGATAAAACTTGATTATATATATAAAAATTGAAATCATTTCACAGTTAAAAAATTTAAAATTTATGAACATTCTGTGGAATTATCTTTAGATACATATAATTGTCGAACATTTACATACATAATATTATCTTAAGTTGGTCTGTTTGTCCCCGTGACCTAGATGGGAATAAGGTAATGATGGAGTACATTGGAGCAACAGGCAAGCCCATGACATTTGATTCCGTCCCAATTCAAGACGACATTGACTTCCATTTCATTTTGGGGTTTGCAATCGACGCAGATCCGTCGGGAAATTCCCAGAACGGTAAATTCTCACCTTACTGGTCCGACACATTGACTCCTGACTCGGTGTCATCGATCAAGCGAGCCCACCCCAACGTCAAGGTCATGGCTAGCCTCTCCGGGTGGAGTCATGGCGCGAAAGTCATGCGCTGGTACAACCCACCGAACCCGCAACTTTGGATCTCCAACGCGTTCTCCTCCCTCAAATCGTTAGCCCAACAATACAAACTTGACGGAATTGATGTAGATTACGAAAACTTCCCAAAAACCGGTACCAACAATGCTACATTCGCTTTTTGCATAGGCGAGCTAATCACGCTCTTGAAGAACCAAAGCGTCATTTCTGTAGCGACTATCGCGCCATTTCACACCACGGTTTTGGCTTATGTTGAGCTATTCAATGATTATGGAGATGTAATTGATTACGTGAATTACCAGTTCTACACTGACAAGGTTAGGACACCAAAAGGGTATTTGGGTACATTCCAGCTGCGCGGTGGGCAGTTTGACAGGGAGAAGTTGTTGCCTAGCTATGAAGTGAATGGGAGAGGAATCCAAGGGGATACATTCTTTGATGCCTTGAGTTTGCTGGTAGAGAATGGGTTTGGAGTTAATGGGATCATGATCTTCTCTGCTGATGCTTCTTCTGATGATAATTATTACTATGAGAAGAAATCTCAAGCCTTCTTGACCAATGCTTCAAGGGTTTGACACTTTTACACATTTCGTTGTTATTCTTATTGTTGTTGTCATTACAAGTAGAAGCAATGAAATTAAATCACAACTTGTAAACTATGTAATAACTGCTTTTGAACCAAAATTCACAGCCACCACCAAATCACTGATATACAACAGGAGAAGCAGAACAAATTTCATTACTTAGGAAAAGGGATCTGATCTAGTATGGCATTCATGTACCGTATCAAGAATGTTTTCGCTACAGGCTTTCTGTATAAAGGAATCAACCCGGAAGATTTTGACATCAATCTAAACAACAGGCCACCTACTCAACGTAGACTGTCCAAACGTTTACTTAAGATGAATATGACAGACTTCTAACAAAGTATAGATGTACATACAAAATCAGCAAGGCTTCATTGCTTCCGATCACTAGCAACCAATTCATACGGTGTCTCGACAGGAACCGCACTGTACAGTATGTGCTGTCTGAAGATGGGGTAGAAGAGTTTTATAGCTCCGATTTTGAGTCAATAAATTCCCCTCCAGCCAGCGGACTCCAAATTGAAAGACAAGAAAGAATAACAAAGAAAACTCTGATCAAGTTTAGCCTCTACACTCCCTAGAAGTATCTCCGCCGGCACAATTACAATTCCCTCGCACCAAGGAGAAACAGGCCCACAAGATGTCATCCGTGATTTGCTTCGCTTTCACTTCCACAAGCCCTCTCATGACATGATGTACCATATCAAATAGCTCTCACGTGGTGCAGTCATATTACATACAGCTCCAATCAAAAAGCTTCACAGGGGTCGGTTTGTCAAAAGAGAACAATGTAAACAGCAAGCAAATCCAACATCACAAAATTCCATTCAAAACCCTTTGGTAATAATCGTACTGTCGGGTTCGCCATGCATCTAAACTGCTGCTGATCAGAGTAAGCACCAAGGATACACATTGCTGCCACAAAAGCCAAACAACAATAACATGACAACTGAAGCAATGAAGGGTTTTGTATATTCATTTAAATATTCAACTAAAATGTTACCTCCTCGGTCAAACTCAAATGGAATCGTTTTCTTAGGTTCTGTATCGTTCGTGGACCACCTTTAAAGCAAGGGAAACCAGAATCCTGACCAGAAAACAGTGCATACAAAGTACATTAGCCAACAAATCACTTTGTTAACAGTCGTCCTTCACTTACCCTCGTCAAGCTTGTGAAGCAGTTATTATGATTCGAAATAATCTGTTCCCTCTCCCAATACCAGACTCTTAAGCTTTTAAAAGGCAGGATTAGTTAGGGATGCTCCACACAACTACACCAACATTCCAAACCAAAACCCTCATCCAAGCTCAGTTCAGGTGCATGGATGATCACTGCAGACTGATTTTATCTACTTTAAAATGGTTTTTCTTCTTCTCCCCTGAATGTCCCATCGTAACAATTCAGCCCTTGCCAAAAATTACCCTAACTATATTTCCTTCTCATGTTTCCATAAAAACAAGGCCAGTGAATAACAGAATTCACTGGAACCTAAAGTTATTTTGCAAGAGAGCAAAGACGATGGTTGAGTATAAAATGATGGTAACTGCAGACTCAAGGTAGCTCGAACAGGTCAGTCTAAGCAGACAAACTTTACAAGACTGTTAAGTCATGAGTAAACGGTCCCAACTCCCATGACACCCTTATTTCATGCATAGGATGTGAAAGATTAGAGTACTGGAGGAAAGAGACCATGTTATTAGAAAACATTAGTTTACTATGTCAAGTTTGTTATTACCTGCAACATCTCAACAAGCAGAATAATACGCTCTGCATGCTTACGGCATGTTAAGAAGCCTTGAATGCATAGAACCTACATTTAAAGGGAAAACCAAGACTATAAGTTATGTACGAGAAGATTGAAGAACCAAAAACTAAAAACTAAAACTTAGACTAATACCTTGAAGTAGTCAAAGAACTCGCTTGGAATGCCCTCAGCATCAGAATCCATGACCTAGAACACCAAACAAAGTTCCATTACTAATAAGAAATAAAAAAATAAACCTGCACAAGGATCAAAAAGGAAGTAAATGATGAAGCAGTAGAACAATAACATTAGGCATATCTACTGAAGATTAACAACATTAATTAGCATATTCACTGAACAAACATTATCATACCTCAAGAAGCTCGCGTGTTAATTTGAATGGTGCACTCTCAAAATTTACACCACCAGGTGAATTGGAAAGCATGAAGCCAAAGTCAATATGTATAATGTGGCCCTCTTCATCCATCAAAAGGTTCCCATTGTGCCTGTCCTTTACCTACATAAATGAATATAAGTTTCACAATAAATAACAGATACCCAAAGCACAATCAAAAGCATCAAATATTGCGTAAGCTCTACAAGATTCCAAGCAGTCAAACTGCTCTTTTTTTCCCAACAAGAGCACAAATGGCAAACATGTAGCAATTAAACACATTTTCCACTCAGAATGCTGGGACGGCTCGGAAAAGAAACATTTGGGTCAAGTGAGTGGATTATATTTGACAAATACATTCCAGTATAGGGTAACATTTAGTTGAGAGATGCAGCTTCCTCTAATTTTCTGATGATTAATTTCAACATGATAGAACTTAAATGCAAGAACTTTTTTGCAGGCCACAGATGCCCTTTTGGGGGACTATACTATTGGCACACATTTACACAGAGAGTAGTTCTAATACCTGCAGTAGGTAGCACACTAGAGAATATCCAGCCATACTTTCAACAAAGTTCCTCTGAAGAAAAGAAAAAAAAACAAATGAATAAAATTGATACAAGTGCTAACGCAAAAGTTACAAGGAATGTAGTAAATTTTAAGATGTAGAATGGGAACATAGAAAAGCACACCACTCAGGTAAATTTGTGCATATTAGGGGAGGGTTACTTGCAGAGTTACTATTAGCTGCACAATATAATTGTTACCCTCCGGGTCATTACTCATTTTGTTAAATAGGATTATGCTTCTTTCCAAAGTATGATGAGAAGAATTAGGAAAATAACATGATTTCCCAAATGTACAAACTCTTTCGCCATTCGTTTTAGCTAACAGATTGAACCTTCTTGCTGTACTTTTGGAGTTAGTATGTAACATATTAGTAAAGCCGTATCTACCGAACCTTAACCCACATAAGATTTATGACTTGATGTACAGCTTTTCCAAATTAAGATTTGAAGCACAGCACCAAATCTGAGACCTTAGGTCATGAGAAGCTCAGACTTCATTTAAAAGGAAATAAATAGAAGGAAGCAGATTACTATATACAAAAAGAAATCCTAGGCCTTTCTTGTCTCATTGCTTTCTCTCTACCCTTTTTTATCCACCACTTTTTGTATTAAGAGTTTTCAAATCTCTAAAACACTAATCTTTGTCACATCTCCAAAGCGAGGATAACAGCTCTTTCTCATGTTCACAAATCTGCCTGGACAAGATTCACCAAAACCAAGTGGTAAATAAGTTGAATTGAAGATAGAGATGGGTTTCCAACTTCCTTCACCCCACTAACAGTAACTGGTATTTTTTCATTTTCTCGCTAAGTGGAAAAAATTGGTCGACACAATATTGGTTTGGAAGGAAGAATCGAAAATGCACTGCATGTAGCGTGTGATAAGAAGTGAGGCTCATTCCGCCTTCCTGGTAACTATAAACTAACCACAATACAATAGATGTAAACAAGTAGTTTACTAAGTATGTTACCTGTGCAAGCTTAAAACTCGGGGAGTTTTCTTGATATTTTGCAGCAAAGAATTCACGCAAACTTGTAATCTTTGAGTACCTACTCTTGATAGAATGAAGTGAAGCCTGCAAAACAGAATAAATCACTGCGATCCCCACCATTTCTTATAACAAAACTACAGTATAAATATACAAAATTACCGTATCTGGAATCGTTTCAATTAAAGCTGTGTAAGATGAAGTAACCAAAACTTCATATGGCCGCAACCAGAGAGGGAGTCCAGCTTCTTGGAATATGTCTGTCACCAAAGAGAATCATGCAGGATTAGGAAGATGTTAACTATTATAAGCTATACTGTAGTTAACTGGAAAAAATAAAAGTACAAAATCCAACTTCTAGGAACATCTGGAAACAAAACTGAAAACAGTCAGCAACAGAATGAAAACTAAATAATCGTTATTTGTTTCCTTCTTGCTTGTATCATTAAGGATGCCTATTTATGACTATAAAAAGATGAATTTAGTTTGAAAAAACGCAACAATTTGGGTCAGAAACTTTTTGAAGTATAAAAGACAATCAAATTTATCAACCTCAATTTGGATACAAACATGATACAGGAGAAGATGAAAAATCATTACAAGGTGTAAGCCATAAGTGATGACATTCACTTTGAAATGTCTAGAATTGCCAGCATTTCTAGCAAATATTTCGGATATTAATATTGGAGTAGTAGGGGACCATTATCCCTTCATCCAGACACTATTTAACAGTGAATTAGCGCACAGACAAATACAGACCCATATTCTATATTAAAATTTAATGAATTTACTTGATGCAAGCTGACTTCTAAGTAGACGCCAATGAACAAACATTATTACTATTTTTCAGCTAGTTGGTAAGAGCAGTACCAGTGGCCACTTTCAGATCACACTTCAAAAAACAAAAAATAAGCAGTGTCCACTAGGTTATGATCCAGTGACACCTACCATAAAAGTGAGCAATCAGTTGCACAGCAAGATGCTCCTGTCTACAATCATCGCCACTCTTCACTATAACCTACACAAGAAACCAAAAAGACTAATAACAGGGTCCACATTATTGTAACAAATCAGATTCCATAATAGACCAGAGAGCAGAGACTAAATCAGACACTACTTCTTTCCTCTTCTTTGAGTGAGCTGGGGATAAAAAAGAACATTAAGAAAAAGAATCTAATCCTCATCCCTGCATCCACACCACCAAAGCTACTTTCCCTCTGAAACCCAAGTAACAGAAATTGAGTGGTAGAGGACTGCTTTAGACCAATAAGCAGTCCAGAAGGCAAATAGGTTACAATGCCACAGAAATAAAGTTGATATATACACTCAACATCAACACACCTACCCCACACAGCATTGAACAACGTCAACACAATGCAAGTCACTAACTAGTTCAGTGCTTCAGAAAACACTACAGGTTTGGGGAGTGTGCCATGCTAGGAAAAGAAAAACATAAGCACAGAACTTACAGAGCGCAAGTCCCAACCCGGCAATTTTCCATACACTGAAGCTTTGCGTATCCTCTCTCTCTTTATATCCCAAAGTTCACCAGACAAGGCATCAGTGGCCTTAGGACTGCCACCAGTCTGTAGCAAAATTAAAAAGATTTAAGACTACATTCAGCACTATAAGATAAGTAACAATTTTTCACTTGTCACGAATCTTTACCCTGGGCTGTGCATCTGATGAATCTTGCCCGGCCCCTTTCAAAGGAAGTCCAGGAGGTGCTTCTCCTTTGGCTGCTGCAGCCTGAAGAATGCAGTTAAAATTTTATTGACTCCATCGTAGACAAAAGATACTCTATGCAATTGAACTCTGTTCAAACCCCACCTTTACTTCTTCAAAGGCAACTGTACTGGGAACACGACGATGCTCTTTGCGACGTGGTGCTCCTTGATCCCCAATGTCGTCCATTCTAGTTCCAGAATCAGCTGTCAGCACTACCCTAACCCATTCCAAATCATTACCCTGTGTTTCTCTTTCATGCACACCACTGCTGATGACACCGGAGTGCAAATCAGGAACCACAGTACCCACTGATTGGTTAAGTGCCTGCTTTTCCACAGAAAGATGCACGTTTACAAATTTCAATTTTGCCTCAGGTGTATGGGACATTGCCTGGTCAATGGCTTCAGCTGTAGATCGCGACATCCTATCACTACTGTTTCGATAGGCCTCCTGTGCAGTCCGCAAAGGATAGGCCCATGGAGGAGGCTTTGGCAAAAATGCATCTCCATTTGCTAAAGGAATTCCTCCTCTGGAAAGCTTGTGAGCACCAGATGTTTCCTTGGTGCTACTGGGAAAGATTTTAGGACGTGCAATCAGACATGTGAACCAGTTGAATATTTTTCCAGGGAAAACTTGATATATGCTGTTTCTATTTGAATTTGAATCTATTATATTTTCCATATGTAATCAACTCCAAATTTACCTTGGCGTTTCACATTTCAAAACTTCAACACAAATGAGATAAGGTGCCTTTTCCCTAGAGTTCAAAAGAACAGACTCAGCTTCAGGTATATGAACCACACAATACATCCCCTTGCCCATAGGAAAGCAAATTCCTAAAATATATAAATAGCAAGTTTTTAGTAAGCATATGGAGCTAAAAGCAAGCCAAATAAAAGATGTACGTAACTAAGAAATATCTACAGCTTAACAGCATAAGATCATTTAAGGAAATCAACCTCCTAACATCTTTGAGACGAACGCGCAAAGGTTTTGGTCTTAGGGATGGGAAGCTAGGACTTAACCCAAGACCAAACCCTCCAATTTTGTACCAGTAAGCTTCAAGTTTAACGATATACATAGATACAGGTGCATGTGTGTGCACACATGTGTTATTGGTATGTAAAATATGACACCCTGGGAAAATAATACCCAAACTACTCTGCCATCCCTAGAATGCAAAATTTAAATGTAGCCAATCCAAAAAACCTACTGTACATATGAGCTTAGAACCATCTAAGGATCCAGCTAAACTATTAAGAAAATGTAAAAATGACCTTTAGCCATGCTTATACTTATTATGGATTTAAGAAGGAAGTTTTAAATCAACAAAGACACATACCTCCGCTATTCTGAGCCTCAGCTAAATGCAAATTGATCTCAGCGAGTGACTGAAAACAAAAGAAAAGGAAATGAAAAAAGGACATGCACCATAAAGGAAAAGAAATGAGAAAAGGAGATGAGGCACCACACAGAACTCTCAAGTAAATACTATGCACTTAATTACAAGTGTGCATGAAATGTAAGAATACACTGTATGCACTATGCAACAATAACCAGATGGCTTCAGAATGGAAAAGAGGGNGGGGGGAACACTAAATAACCTCATGAAGAGCACTCTTGCGGTCTTCAACGGGAAACACATCTACTAGGCCATATGAAGTCTCACATAATGACAGCACAAAATCCAATGACTCGTGATAAGCCCCTTTGCGAAACTGTGATAAAGAATTATTTGGAAGGGGAGGCTTTGAATTTGGTTTTTCATTTCGTTGCTTTGGGGAACCAGGATGCTTCTGCAAATTGAGAGCACAGAAAAACAACACAAAAATGAGCGTATAATCCACAAACATCCAATAACTCTCAAATATTTTGGAATTGTGTTTGCACAAATCCAAAAGAACCTACTATTTCTAGTTGGCATTAACTTCATGCTCTAACTTGACATGCAAAGTGGTGTTGTTATTGTAATTTTAACGTTAGTCTGCAAGTTTCTCGGTGCATCTCCTGGTGGTGAGGGAAAAGGAGACGTAGGGTGGACAGGAAGTAGGAAGGCAAGGCAATCAAAAAATGGAGCTTAGAACAAAGACAAGAGGCTATGCCAAAAACAAACAAAGTTGTGGTGCGTAATTAGATGGAAAATTGTACAGCTAATTTCATGATCAAGTAGGGAAAATACAGCATAGTGAGAAGCAAGAAGTATGCCAGGAAAAAAATAATGAGAGATGGATGTTGCTAGCTCTCATTCTCACGAACTGATCGTATCAACCACCAGAAACATAAACTATACTCCACCATGCAGATAACAATAAAAATCAGGAACAGACATGCATGTCAAAGATGTCTAGCAAGTATTTAGTTCACAGTTGCCAAAATGAAGAGAAAGCATGAAGGAAATCTCGCTTGATACGAAACACAGGAAAAGGAATCAGGGTGTCACTCAAAGAAGTGCATGGTTCCAACATAGACAGAAATAAATTCATTAGTCATTATCTGCATACCTCTTTACTCTTCTTGGAACCAAACAACTCTGAGTCTTCAACTGAACGATCACGATCTTTAAACAGCTTGCGGAAAAAATTCTCTGTTCCTGGGCTGCTTTCAGACAAGCCGCCACTGTTGCTATTATCAATCAATGCAGTACTCCTGACCTCTTCAGGGTGCACGCGAAATAATCTTCGGAACAAAGAAAAGTCTGAAGGCTCTCCCTCCTCACTATTGACATGCCCCTCAGTAGCTTTATCATTCCCATCTTTCTTGTCCTCAGACTTATCCTTGAATAATTTTCGAAAAAAACCCTCTTTTTCATCATCCTCTGCAGATTTTGAGCACTTCTCTTCAGAATTGACATTCCCTTCATTCTCAGACTTCTCTTTAAAAAGCTTCCTAAAGAAACCCTCTTTTTCTTCATCTTCCACTGATCTAGAAACTGACTTGTCATAACCATCACTCTTGCCATCACGAAACAATCTCTTGAAAAACCCTTCAGAGCTTGCAGTCAACTCCTCATCCTCACCTCTACCTTCAGCTTTACTACTTTCCCGCAACCGCCTTTTGAAAAACCCTTCAGAGCTTGTTGTCACTTCCTCATCCTCACCTCTACCCTCAGCTTTACTACTATCTCGCAAAAGCCTTTTGAAAAACCCTTCAGAGCTTGCTGTCAACTCCTCATCCTCACCTCTACCCTCAGCTTTACTGCTATCTCGCAAAAGCCTTTTGAAAAACCCCTCAGAGCTTGCTGTCAACTCCTCATCCTCACCTCTACCCTCAGCTTTACTCCCATCTCGCAAAAGCCTCTTGAAAAACCCTTCTGAGCTTGTTGTCAACTCCTCATCATCACCTCTACCCTCAGCTTTACTACTATCTCGCAAAAGCCTTTTGAAAAAACCTTCAGAGCTTGCTGTCAACTCATCATCATCACCTCTACCCTCAGCTTTACTACTATCTCTCAATAGCCTTTTGAAAAATCCCTCAGAGCTTGTTGTCAACTCCTCATCCTCACCTTTACTGCTATCCCTCAACAACCTCTTGAAAAACCCATCCTTCTCACTCTCCTCTTCATCTTTGTCCACTGACTTTCTAAACAACAACGCATCTCTAACCTTTGGACTCAGAATAAACTTTTTAAAAATCTTATTCTCCTCTGGCGTGAATACAGTCCCATTCCCATCCCTCCCGTCCTCCTGCAAATTATTCCCAGATGATGGCGAAAATGACAAAGACTTCTGCACACTAGGCGGAGAAGACGTCAATGCCAACAATCTATGCTTTGATGAGAGAAGCTTATTCAGAACCTGATTCTTACTCCCAGGAGATTCAATGCGAGGTGGCCTCATCAGTGGAGGCCACTCTCCCATCAATGTGGCAGCAATCTGGCACTTCTCCTGAATCCTACTAATCCCTTCATTATCATCGCTATCCTCCAACTCGGCCAACAGGAACCAGTGCACTTTCAAAGCAATTAACAACGATTTGGAACAGATATCAATAACAAACTTATCCAAAGAGGGGCTCGGCTTGTGTATTAACATATAACAGATTTGGAACAAATAACTCTCGATGCCCGACAAAGGCAAAGTATACATTCTATTACATAGATAGTCACGAACCCCGGCATGCTCATGCTTGTACAGATAGCTCACTGCGATCCACTCACAAAAGAAGGCCGAGTCAAAGAACCGAATCAGCCAACCGTTCTCAGCAGACTCATTGGTGAGGTTAGTACCTCGAGAAGCAGTGATCTCGCGAGGTGACTCGTCGGACCCTTTGAGACTCAGTCCCAAAAGTCGCACCATTGTCAATCCAATACCATCATAAGCGGAGAAAATAAGGGGAGGCAATGCTCTTTGTTTCCGACATTAAACCCCAGAAACCTCTGGAGGCTATTGTGAAAACCCTAATTCAGAGTCGTCTCAGTGATTTTTCCAATTGGAATGCTCCTTGAGCCGGGCCCCGGTCTCGAATTGCAGTTGGTCAGCGGGGAACCCTAGCTCTACAAAGACGTGCGTTACAGGAACACAATTGTTCTTTATGTTTGCTGCTGGTCGAAGAAATTAGGAGAGGAAATCGTAAGGAAATGAAGGTGGGATAGGGATTGTTGTGAGAAGAAATGAGGGAATTTGTGACTTACTAGGAGAAGAGAGAGCTAAGAGCGGAGACTTGGTAGTGGATCTTATGAATCTGCTTCAAGCAAAACGACGATGTCGCTTGCGATCGTGGTTTGGCTGGCGGTGGAGGTGCTGGTGGTGACGCTGGTGCTGGTGCTGGTGCTGGTGCAGGTGCAAGTAGAGAGGAGGGAGGAGGAGGAGACGAAGGTGAGGTAATTATTGTTTTTATTTGGTAATTTGAAACTCTCTTTATTTTAATTGTTTTTTTTTGTTTTTTGTTATATTTATTATATTTCCATTTTTTCTTTTTGTCTTTTTTTTCAATGCCTTAACCAATGTTTTGTAACTGAAATAGGTAACGACGCGGATCTACAAAATATATTGTATTTTAATTATAAACCCTGAGTTAGTTTGAAATAATTAAACAAGTTAAATACAAAAATAATATTGCGTACAAATATATCAAAACTTTAACAATTGCATAGACTATTATAAGAAATAAATAGTCTATGCAATTGTGTATGTTTTCCCGATTTATTTTTCTTCATATTTTGTAAAAAGAAGAATGGATACCATGCAATGGAGTAATGTACCTATCCGATATTGAGTTCGAGTACCATCTCGGCTTATAAAAAAAATATATATATTAGGGAGAAAATAATTTCAAAGTTCACATAACATACATAGCTAAAAGTATTTTATATTTTAGTCTATAAAATAACTAAAATAACATATTTTTTAGTTTATAGAAGTACAGTTCAATTTCAAAATCAATATTAATACCTTCAAAAATATAAAATATGCTAATAATTTTATATTTATATTATCACTTGGAGTAGTTACATAATGATTAATTTGTTAATTTCATTAGGTCGTATTTCTCAAGTTGTCACCGTGAAGAAGAAAAAAACTATTTTTACCTTTTTTTAAAGCTCTCTTATGGGCTCGTCATGCAACTTCTAACTAATGTCAATTCTCTTTCACTATTTTTCTCTCCTCATTTTCTCACTTTATTTTACTTTTAGTTCATCTTATGTCTTTTCATGTGCTCATATTTTGTGATTGTCATTAGGTTCTCACGACAAGTTAAAATGACTAAAGAATGGGGGTGAAAAATAAAGAAGGACGAGTATGAGATAAAGTAGAGGGTAAATTTAGTGTCACCAATCAAATAATGTGTGTAGATTCACAAGCTCATGTGATGACACTCACACTTGTTCGATGGTTGAGACAAATCAACGTCTATTGTAATATTCATGTTCTAACAAGATCATCGTTGATGGTGATGGAGAAAATAAGAAGGTCATATATTATTGGTGGTTTGGTTACTATTAACTCATATTGTCATCGCCAACATTATGGTGGTCTCGTGGCAACATTGACAATAATAATGTGTGTATTTTTATTTGTGTTATCATAGATCATTCATGACACTTTATGTTTTTTATATATATATATATTTTGAGATTTTGATATGCACCATTGTATTAAGTTCGTGTCATTGATTTAACTTATGACTAATGTTGATTTAGCCATTAAAAATTAACTTTTGACTCTTGTCTTTTCTCTATAAAGACAATTATCAGATTTTTCATTTTAGTTTATTGTAATATCCACTTTAGTAAAAAATATATAACCTAATAATTAATTTATAAGAACTTTCGCTTATTTAATATAATTTAACATTGCTACGTAAATTTTATCCACCCAACACCTAATGATTTCATTTCCACATCAAAGCACTTTTTAAACTTACATCCTTGGAATCACCTTTGTTCAACAATTCCTAGCATATTTGAATGTATGTGTAAGAAAGGAATAAAATGAAACAAAAGCAAGTTCATTCACATTGAATATTGATTCCGCACATTTTTAAACCTCATGGTAAGAAAAGAAATCAATCAAACAAAAACTTTTTTTCATATCAGGTAGCAACAAAAATGAAAAGAAATATTGATCACCTCGTTAATGACTAATCCAACTAGATCCATCATATACAAAATAGGAAAGAGAACAGAATTATCCTTTCCGTTAAGCTTCATATTTCTCTGTCGAAACCCTACCACATTGTATGCAATTACTGCTTTTTTTTATAAGCGCAATTACTCCTTATATGACAATAATTATCATTTATAAGGGAGTTCAAAACTGAGGAGACCAAACATAATTGGTAGTTGTGAACAAAACATGAATAAAATAAAGCAGGAACAAAACATATCAAAGTGAACATGCTATGGATCGATCATGACATGTGAAGCAATCAACTAGGATATAGTTAAATGTAATAAATATTCTCCTTAAAAAAATCTTTTAATTTAGTATTATCTTTGTAAATTAAAGAGGAGAAAAAAAGTTCCTTCTTTTAGCCTTAATGAACCAAGTTATCCAATCAGCCAAGACAGAAGACACTCGAATGATGGTCTCACGATAAGAAAGAGCATAATTCAGAAGATAGTGAATCTGACATGGAATCGAACGAGAAGCTTTAGGCTATTGGGAGTTAAGTTTACTAGGAACTTTTTCAAAGTTTAGGTTCCTAGATTGATAAAATAAGCTTCAATCCTAAGAGTTAGGAGTTATCTCAGGCCTGGGAGAGAGTTGTTCTCTTTCTTACTTTATTAAAGAACCCTAAGGTAGAAGTCCAAGTCCTAGCTCCTAAACAATCATACTCAGATTATTGATTTCAGATAATCCAATTCATTATGCTGTTATATCTTTGTATAGAAAATTGAGTTTTTGGACTATTAAGTTGTATGTTACGTCAAGGTCTTCCTTATCGAAGTCTTGTAAACATCTATTTAAGAGATACGTCTTTTTTATGCATAGATAAGCATAGGTTATTCAAAACTAAACGACTCTTTCTATCGAGGTCCAAAGTTTTAAACTTTTTGCTAAGCGTGGTCGGAAAGAGAAGAAACAATCTCTATTATTACTATCTAGAACCAAAAAGGTGTCATCCGCGTTAAACGTTTGAATATCCCCCACGTCGACTAAACGATCAACATTCCGATTATCACAAGTACTAAAACTCAAAATATTTTTTTTCTATATCATTTAGAACGAGGGGTCACTTACATGGGTATTCTCAAGAGGATCAATGCAATCTTTTCTTATTAACTCGGTCATCCAGTCCATTCCGACGTATATATGAGTTGCTTTAAAATTCATGTCATTGTTTGAGATGAAATAGAAAAAGCAACCATGCGGTTCTAGTGGGGTGGTGTCAATGAGGAGAGGAAAGCTCACTAGGTGGCTTAGAATAAGTTGTGCAGAGTAGAGTCGGTTGAGGGTCTGAGATTTAAGTGAGTCTAGGATTTTAATCTTGTGTTGCTAGCTAAACAAGGGTGGTGACTATGTAAATCCCCGGATTGCGTGGATTCTAAAGGCTAGATATTTCTTGGGCTTTCTAGCAGCGGTTTTGGGGGGCAAGACCGAGCTACATTTGGCGCAATATTCTTGCAGAATGGGAGGTCTTACTGCGGAAAGGTTATTGGAGGATTGGGGATGGGGAATCAGTTCAAATTTGGCATAATTTGTGGTTGCCGTCAGGCGAGGATGAAAAGGTTACGACCTTATTAATAAGCATAGTAGGTGCTGGAAGAGGGGCATTAAATGGTATTTTTTTCGAGTCGAGAGATCTGATATATTAAGTCTGTCAAATTAGTTGGGTTGGGGCGAATAAGTCTTTGACATTAAAAGGGACTAACTCGGGAAGATATTTGGTCCGGAGCGGGTATTATTGTCTTACTTCTATTGTGAGAGTGACCATCGATTCTAAAAAAAAGTGGTAAAAATTCTTATGGACTTTGGATATTCCTTTAAAATTATAGAACTTTATCTAGCGGTTGGAACACGATTCCTTGCCCATATAACCTCACCTGACGAGGTATGAATATTGATATTGGATGCCCCTATTGTGGTCAAGTGGATGAGTCGTGGATCACCTACTGATAAACTGCCCCTTTATAGGTTGGGTATGTCTTTTTGGGATAAAATTGCTAAGGTGCCCGTTATGCCGTTTAGGGATTGACTTGTTCGGACTAATGAAGGGCTTCAGGTGGGGGAGTATGAGCAGTTGGTATCGGTGTTATGAACTCTATGAACATCAAGGAATAATAGAGTGTTTCAGCTTAATGAGTAAACTCCCTAGGTGGTCCTCCTAAGGGGCGGGGGGACTACTCAAGAAATATATGGATGCTATGTCCACAAGTTAGAAAGGTCACCCTCCCTCGACGTCTACAATAGTGACCCCTAAATAGTCTCCCCCTCTAAGAGGGTAGAATTAACTTGAATACGGATGTGATTATGGGGTCCTAGTCATCGGGGTTGAGATTTGTGGCTAGAAAATCAGAGTCGTACTAAAGTACAGGTACAATAAGAGCTTGAGTCTGTAGTGGAGTCACATTGCTTGGAAGTTGTGCAGGCACTATAGTCTAGGGAGATACTAGATGGTTACGCGAGATTAGTCTTGCAAGACGTGACCCACATAACTCCTTCGTTTTCTTCGTGCTCCTTCAACAACATCCCACGACATCTTAATGTTCCCACTCATGTTTTAACAAACTTTACTTTATTTTCTAGTTTGAAAAATGTTTGGTTAGGTGTATGTCCCAAGATGATCACACCTATTGTACTTAAGGTACTGTCGCACCCGTTTTTTAAGCGCCACGACGATTTGAGACGACGAGATAGGAAGCATAAAAGGATGCCTCACATAATGCAATGAAGTCGCCACCCTAATATTTCTAAGGTTTAGGGAAACCTACGTGTTTTTCCAAAAATAAAGAAAATAAAAAAATAAAAACTAAGGCACGAAAAGGGGTCTAAAACCCAAGATCGGCGGTTCGGGGTCAGTTTGTGGATTCGGGAAGGTGTTAGGCACCCGAATCACATCCAAAAAGGTTACCGGTTATAAAGTGGGGAGGTGTTTCTATGTTTAATTTTAGCAAATAAATGACCCTCAGAGGAATCGTCACTTAGTCTTTTATTAGGTTGGGACTGGTCGGGACAAATTAATCATTTTTCGGTCGGGATTGGTCGGGACTGAATTTTCCAGTTTTGGGACTGATTAATCATGACTAAGCGAACG
>NBIL01104524.1:0-11005 GCA_002752925.1 Viola pubescens var. scabriuscula | reverse complement strand
GCCCATCAAAATTTTCAATATTTTTTTTAAAAAAAAGCCAAAACGACGTTGTTTTGGTATTGGCTAATCTAACCAGCTGGTTCAATCAGGTTCGTCGGTTGGGTGAAAACCGGCCGGTTCGAACGGTCGGACCCGGTTCACATGCATTTCCGGTCAGATAGCTGAATCAAACCGAAAATCCAAAAAAACTCGGTTGAACTGGTCGGACTGGCCGGTCCGGTCTGATTTTTAAAACTATGGATATATTATACAAATATAGGGGTGAGTTTTACCCTTTTTCCTTTTCTTTTTTTGCTTTCATGTCCTATTTTTTGCAATTTTTTATCAGGTACCGGTAAAACTTCCTATATAACCTGAATACCTCATGCTTCTATATTTAGTAAGTATACAATTTGACCCAATTTTTTACACATATATGTATAGTTAATAAAAATACAATTTACTTTTGCTAACTTTCTTCTTAACTCACAGTACTAACTAAGTATATTTTTCTATTATAAATTATTTACTAATTTGAAATTCTTACTAAAAGTTATGTATATAGTAATTCTTTATTCACCAAATAAACTATCATTTATAATAAAAATAAAAGTGCATTACTTAATTGAAAAATTAATTTATAATTTGTTCACTTTCTAATTTATTATTATTAGTATTATTTAAAATATTATTATAAGTTACTCCCATGTGTTTTTTTAAGAGGCTAACAATTGTACCAACTTCAATTCGAATAGATCGTGGTGAAATTGTTCAATTTTAAAAAGTTAAATGATTAAATCGTCCAAAAAAATAATTAGGTGGCAAAATTATCTCAAAGTAAAAAATTGGGTAGCGAGAGAAAATGTTTTTTTCTATGAAAAGAAAAAACAAAGCTATTATCTTTAATTGGTAAGTGACGATACTGTAGACATTAGTATCGAATCGATGGATTGAATGTGTTTTTGAATATTATGGCAAGTGACGATACTATAGACATTAGTCGTAGTAAATCATTTTTATCCAAATTGTATCCCCTTGAGTGTCCATTAATGTTTCTCTATATGGAAAGAGTTTTATTATGGTAAATGCCAATTAGTATTAAGAAGTTGATATCAATAATATTATTCTTAAATTGTTATAATTAAAAAGGGTTATCGACTTACCATCAACCAAAAAAGTACTATTAATTTCGACTTATTTATAGACTATAGATCAATTATATCCAAAACTAAATCAATAAGCTAGGAATAAATCACATCATAAAATATGATCTTTTTAGCCAGTATAATTTTGTTGATCCATACTTCTTCTCCTAATAACAACACCGATGAATCCACTTTTATTATTGTTGTTGTTATTTGCGATCGACGTACTCTATTCATGATTTTTCTATAGTATGATTTTAGGAGGAGAAATGATTCTCTCTACTTATTTTTCCTTTCTGAAAGAGGATAAATAACCAATATATATTTTATTAAATTGTAATTAATACTAATGTTATCTACATTTTGTATTACTCAGGGTTTAAAAATAGCTGGCCTGAATTCGTTGGAAAGCCAGTGGAAGAGGCCAAGGCTGCAATAGAGAGTGAGAATCCCAACGTGGGTGCGGTCCTCGTTCCAGTAGGCAACGCCATATTTCATTACTTTTGCTGCAACCGTGTCTGGGTTTCTCTAGACGAAAACAACAACGTAGATCGGGTGCCTAAAATTGGCTAATTAGAAGAGATCACAAGTTAATAATTACTCGATCCGTCGTTAATAAAATGACTTCTTGGCCAAAAGATATTATCACTAATAAAATATTACTTTTATATTTTTAATGCAAAATATCAATTAATAGTTATTTTTTGAAATCCGTAATTACTGTTTTAATTTATTGCGGAGAACTGACAAAATTAAAACATAATTATTTATTAAAATACTCTAAAATGCAACAATTAAGGGTAATTTTTTTTTAAAAAAAGTGATAAGGAGTTAATATTTTTATATATAGTATAGATTAATAATCCATAAATCCTGAGTGAGTCAATCGATATCAAATTCTAAGCTGAGGGCACCATTTGCAAATTTCAAAGGATTTTTATTTGCATTAACTATATGTATATGTAGATGCTAACTTTAATTTTATGATATAGTTCGGTATTTTCTGTGATATAGTTCGGTATTTTCTGGGTCTTTATTATGATATATCTAATCTACCTTATTATTAGATCACGGTGATACCATATGAATTTAATATTATATCCAATTTAAAATGTCTAAATCCGCTCAAATATCATCCCTAGTTGCACGAATGATGTTCCTAATAGTAATCAACGTACAATAAATGAAAAATAATTTTTCCAATTAACAGTGCTTCGCCAACACCTTGTAGCATGTTGTAATTAGTGATCATTTACAAAATATGGTGATTAAAAATAGATTTGTTAAATGTATTAAAACCTGATCACATTGCCTAAGTTGGAACTGAGACCATGGTGATTTCTGTTTCTTCCCTCTTCCCGTTCCCCCTCGATTCGGAGTCCCTGTTCTCGTCGGAATATGATATTTTCACCTTCCTTTTCTTACTCTCACTCCTTGATGCGTCGTGTTTCTCATCCATTAAGGATAGCAGTTTCTGAAGACGCCCTGATCGTGAGCTACCTTGAGCAGGGGAAACGGATTCTGCAGGGGTTGCCTGATACAACCGACGAACAATCTGGAAAAAGTATATTAGGAGTGAACCGAAGCAAACTATCCCACAAATGAGATACAGACCAGAAAAGCTCTTAAGCTCAAGCCTGTCTGATTCGATTTCAGAAGTATCGGAACTGCATGCGCTGCCCTTTAGCCACTTGTCATGGATTCGCTGCAGGTCGCCATTCTCTGATAGTGTTAGAATTGCAGTTGACATGTCGAGAGCTAATGGTGAATCCCGTGGAAATGCCTGGCATATAGGAAATGAAAATAAGAAACACTAAAGAACCACAAGAATTCGAATGAGTAGAGAGAAAGTTAAATAGGTACTCACAAAACCCCAGCCACTTTTTGTAAATTCTTGACCTACAATTTTGAACTTGCACTGACTTGAGAGGAAAACTTCGACATAAGGAAGTTCATCGACAACTGCAGCAACGCCCCCCTTTTCAGGACCGCGTTTGAGCGCATCAGCATATTCTTCAGGCGAGCCAAGTTCAACTAGCCTAGACTTGGGTATTCCAAGTTCCTCATTCAGGTAATATTCTGCAAAGGATCCTGTTTGATAGCCTATTGCCTGATTATTTTCCTTCAAAGTTTCAATGCCTTTAATGGGAGAAGATAGCTGCTGCACTGTAAGGATCGATGTCAGACTCGCAGTGTAGCTTGAGTTTATTATTAAAACCACAAATAGCCATATAAGTAGCACGATCCGAGCAAGGGTGCTCGTGGTGTTTTCTTCTGCAAAAGGAGCACGGAAACCAACTCAGTCAAATCAGTAATGTTATGGGACAGAAGAAGAATACAATGTTGGCAAGAATATATGACTTCCACTTACTATGTGCAAAAAATAAAGTCGAGAAGCTGAACCTGCAAAGTTTGAAAAACAAGATATAGGTAAGACACCAATTACTTTGAGCACCTCGGCAAACATTCTATTGTCTTGAATGCGACATGACATTATTATCAAGAGAACACTCCACATACAATAGTCTCCCACACGAATCGATAGGTGCATGTTATTGTTGATAAAAATGACAGCTTATTACTGCATTAGTTATGCTGCTGAATTTTTTATCAATTTATATATAATGTATTTAGTTTTCAGAAGAGTCAAAGAGTAGATACACATGAATTGATGTTTGAACTTCCTCCAAGTCCCTATATGTATGTAAGTCAGAAATCAGTCAAATGTGTGCAAATTCATATGATTTCTGCATCTCTCTCTCATTTTTTCCAACAATTGGTTATTTCAGGAAGCAAGTCCAGAAAATTATAGTAAAATAGCATGCTCCAGTAATAAAATTATGGTCTATGTAAACCAAGTGTGACAAAGAACTCTTCTCAATTGTTATAAACCGGATGGATGGATAGGCATCCAGTATACCAGAACAAGATTCCAACTACATTTTTGCTTGACCTAAAAACAGACCCCAAGTGAGTGATTGTTTCCCACGAACCAGCATTATAATTTATAGGGATATGGCAGATAGAAGACTAGAAAAATAAATTTGAATTCAAGAACCCACCATAAGACAAGATTTGATGAGGAGAACTCACCATAAAACAGTTATAATCTGCGTCTTAGGTGGCCCCCTGAACTCATCGTTTATCCTATGCTCCAGAATCCAAACAACTATACCAACAACAATGAAGAAACAACAGGTGACAATCCACATGGGCCAACTAAATGGCTGCAGGAAAGCCCAGGCTCCAGAATTCGACTTCCTAAATGGAGCAACAATAACCAAGCCGGATGCAGCATATGGCTGCGTAAAATCAACAATTTTTGTTCGGTTTGTTACAATAGCAATGTCACCGACAACACCATCAAAGACCTGCAACAGGAGTTCAAGAAATCAAACAGCAGCAAAGAAAATACGAATTGGAACTTCAAGCATCAAGTTTAATATGTAGAACTTACACCCGTAGTGATCGAATTCACGAGCTCTGTGTAACTTGGATTTTTTTTACCATCTCCAAAAGGAATAAACTCATATGGAATAGGGTATGGTAACAAATTCAAGGCAGCTGCAAAAACATCTATACAGAAACCCTTAAATACATTAGTCCCTTGTGCTTTTGATATGAATTCTTGGAAACCGACCCGAATAGGTACACCAATTCTTAATTGCTTCCCATTGTTGGGAAAGACCCATCCACGAGGCTTTTCTGATGTCTCTCCTGGCCAAATAACATCATACAATGTCTGGTTTGCAATTGAACGATTTGATGGACTAGAGTACAATGTCTCAGGAGGCACAGTTGATAAACCAGAATAGTTGGAATAGTTGGACCAGTAACCGATCCGCCTAAACCCAGTTCCAATCACATTGATAATATCATATGCTGGAAAAATAAGATTTCTGTCTGAACTGAACTTGATCGGACCTGTCAACCCGACAAAATTGCTCTGCTGTATGTTATTCAGCAGAAGTTTTCCTCTGTCAAAAATGCTTAATGCATCAAGGTGGAGATTACCTCCAGAAGACCGTAACCTGGAATCATTGGTAAATGAGATAACACCACCTTGGCTAAAAAATGCATCCATCGCATGAGCAACGAGCCAGACAGAGTCATAAGCATAAAGCCCATAAGAATTCAGACCCAACGAACCACCAGTCAACACATTCCACCTAGAAAAGAAAGCCTTCTTTCTATCTGAATCTGGTGTATGTTGACGCAAAGCAAGAACTCCTTGCATTGTATCTGTGGTCTCAATCGGGAGAGAAGTAGAATCTAAAACAGACGAAAGCCAATCTGTAGCTATCCATGCGTACCCACTACTCATCATTCCAAGATACTTTGCCACAGAGAAGACCTTGAAGCCCAACTCAGGATATACATGAAGAATGATAACTCGGGATTCCATCAATGCAACCTTAACAAGAAGATCCATGATGTCACTTTGATGAAATCTAGAATCTGGTCTAATCCCTGCCTTGTAAGATATTTTACAGCGCCTTGCAGCTAGTTTATCACTTAGAACTGAAACACCATTGCGTCCATAATCATCATCAATGAAAATAGCAATTGCCTGCTTCCAACCATAATAATCAACCACCTCTGCTATTGCAGCCATTTGATACAGATCACTCTGTGTTGTCCTAACAAAAAAGGGAAACTGAAGCGAGTTGAGGGTAGGATCTGTTGCTGCAAATGATAATAGAGGGGTTTGGAGTTCATTTGCAACGAAGGATATTATATGTGAAACAACAGAAGATTGTGGGCCTAAAATGGCAACAGTATCAGTCTCCATGAATTGCAAGGCTGTGACAAAAGACTAGACTGTGTCAATAAAACTCATTCCATCAAGAAAAAGTACGAGACCCATTATCAATAAATGAGAGAAGCAGGTAATAAACTACCTTCAACCATGCCAAGAAACCCACTGCAGTTGGAGTTCTGCATCTTGACCACAAGCTTACTGCCACTCAGAATGCTAGGATCTGCATTTACATCTTTAACGGCTTCCTCAATGGCAATCTTAGCAACTCTTCCTATGGTAGAGTTCAGAATTAAAATGGCTCCGACATTAATGACAGCTGGCCTTGAAGTAACATTGCTACTGTGCCCCTTTGGAAACAATCTAAAGAAGAAAACTAGAAACAAAACAAGCCTAACAGCAGCCATTTCAAATCAGTTAATCCAGCTGTCTTCGCTTCTTGAAAATAAGTTCACTAACTGCTTCTCGTGGAGGATCTGTGCCAATTTGACAGATAACAAGATCATAACTTTATCACAAGTTTCTACTTTACAGAATTGAAATGTGAAAAAGCATAAAATCGAACGACTATCATGGGTGTGTATAACAACACAAATATATTTGTGCAAACACAAAACTGAAAACATTTGAAGGCATACCTAACTGATACAAGTTACAACCATTCCCTGCTAAACAGAATCGCGGTGACGTGTGAAACTTAGGGTCCTTTTACAACTAAAACTACAACTACAACTACAACTACAGAAAAGTTTTCTTTTTTTGGAGATTAATAAATGCACTAGCCCAGGCATTTTTCCAAAATCAATTTAAAGCATCTTTTTCTTCACGTTACTCTTAATCAGATAAGGAGTAAAGAAAGAATATAAAGGCAACACGCAGTATAAAACAGCAAATTGACAAGAGAACAAAGTGGAATCAGATTCCTTGTTCAGATAAAAACCCAAAACCAAAATTAAGCAAATGACAGTAAGAATGCCACTAAATTGAAGACAAGCACTGTGTTGTTCTTTGATACTTAACAGATAAGTAGAATGAATTAGATAAGAAAGAAGGAAGAGAAACCCAGATGAGAAAACACACCTGACAAGAAATGGTGGAAGACCCATGAACAAGTCGCCACCACAGTTCTTCATCAACCTTCCTTCATGGACAAAGACAGGAACTTTGTGAGAGATTTTGTAATTAGTTGATTTGTAAGAGAAGACCATGGCAATTTCTGATGATTGTAGGCCTCAACCTCACCCTCATAAATGAACAAGGACTACAAAGGACTGAGTGAGTAGAAATGCCAGAAAACAAACAAAAGAGCAAGTAATTCGGATTGTCTCGTGACGTGGGGACATAGAATAGGCGAGTCGGCGTTGATGCTGCTGACGTACACTTGCTTGTTTCCACGAATTCAAGAATACCAATAATTTGTTGCAGAGAGGAAGAGGTCGTATGATCAGTTCAGAACTAATAATTTATTGCAAAACTAAGATTTATCATCTCTCTTCTTCTGAGTTTTGACTGTGTGTAAGCAAGGATTATCCGACTTGTTGACTAGTTGTTAGAATAATTAATTAAATTACTTAATACAAGGTCATCCTCCCACCAAACCAAAACCACCGTCACTCACCATGTTTTACACGAGCAAATTATTACTCTATTTTCTTTTCTTTCGCTTGAGTGTCCTTTTACAATTTTTAAAGAAGGTTAACATAATTTTTTTCTATTTTCTTTCCTTTTGCTTGAGTGTCCTTTTACAATTTTTAAAGAAGGTTAACATAATTTTTTTCTATTTTTAAAATTTTAATTCAAAATTTTAATTAAAAATAAATAATTTTTTTTTATCATTTTACTCGCATAATTTAATATTTTCTTAATGATATTTTCTTTCTTTTCCTTTTAATGTTGGATAATTTGATTACTCGCATCCTTGCCGATGAAAATTGCCGATGATTTTGGAATGATCGTGGTTCCTTCGACTAATGATGCACATTTGTCATTTTTTTTTGTTATTACTCTTTTCTCGTGTATAATCGTATGTTATATCATAATTTGTACTTTTTCGATTACTTATTTTTTCACATCTTTTTTAACAGAAGATTAATTTTAATTGAGTATTGTCGGATTTCAAAAAATAACGACTCTTACAATATTGTTTACTTTATTCTCAACAATCAAATTTGAATCGCAATATAATCTATCACAATAAATATTGGTTATTAAATTTATTAATAAAATAAATACTAAATATTTTCTCCGTTTACAATATTTAACGTAAAAAGTAAGTAACAGAAACCGAGATAACGACTAAGGAAGATAATTTCGCCCGCGGATATGAATACTCCACTCAATATCCATAATTGCGGGAGGATGCTTACTCGCTGTAATACTCGCAATATATAAAATATATTTTAATATAATTAATTTATTATACTATTAGGATTAATAAGGATGTAAAATTGCACAACATTTTGGAAAGAAATTGCATTATTGGAGTCGCTGTTTCTTTTATTAAACTGTATTTTCTATATGGATTATTATCTTGTTTTATGGATTGCTATTTCGTTATTGGATTAGCTTATCTTATCTTATTATTTTATGGTATTGCCATCAAATTAGATCGATAATTTTTTATCTAATGGTTTAATTGAATCAATTAAATTTATGGGTATTTATGAATTATTCGCAGGTATTATTACCCTTCCTTTACTCGGACCGCGTAGATCCTCATCGTTGATGAATAATACTGTAATTCATTTATACTGAAAGTTTGTTTACATTAAAATTCAAGAACCAAGTCTTCTTAATTAGTCTTGGTGGCCCATCACATCAGAAACATAAACTATATTTTTAATCCTTTTCTCTCTTCTTTTTCCCCCTTTTTCTTTGGGCTCGTGGATCACTCTCTCGATTCCCATTATAGTGACTAGACGCATTTCTGCGTGTTCTTCAGGCTAGACCAGGGAAATGCTTTTTTTCTCTTTTTTCGTTCACAAGTATTACGTTGATACCTGATATTGAAATGCTGATTCACGATTTTATAAATTCTAATAAAAATAATTGATTTTTCTCGAACAATCCTTCAACCCCTCCTTCTTCGAGAATCAAAAGATTTTTTCAAGTTTCAATTTATTCATTTGAAATTTGGGTTCTTCTACTTCATTTTTATTTATTTCATTTTTTATTATTTTTTTCTCATTTTTTGTTATTTTTTTTTTATTTTTCTTCGTCATTCCTAAAACAGATTCGATTTGGATCTCTTATACATCTAAGGTTCAATATTGAAAGAATTTCAGAGATTTTTCCTCGACTTTATCTATATCAACAAATAATTTAAAATGCTTCGACTTTTTTTAGAACAAGTCCGAGTCAAATAGAAATGATTTGAAGCACTTCTTTTTACATTACACTATTTCAAAAACCCAAATACTAAATATCTAGTTCAATCAGATTTTTTATCCATAAAATAAAATATCTAGACATATTTCTTTTACATTCGATAACTTAAAAAATATTTCATAAGATAAATAAATCACCGTAACAAAAAAAGTATTCCCTCCGTCCATATTTATTAGACGCGGGCCCACTAATCACTCTTTTTAAGAGAAGTCTGCAGCGACACTATTCAGCCCACCTTTTCCGTTTTTTGTGTCTGTGGGCCAGCTCTTTCCAACGGTCATAAATTTAAAATCCAGCCCATTTCTCCTTCACGCCCCATGGCTTCTCCTTCATGCGTCTCCTTCACTTCTTTTATCCATACCTAGCCCATTTTCTCCTCAAAACGCATCAAACCCTTTTCTCCAACACATTCGCTTCCCACTTTCAATTGGAACGAAAACCCTAGCCCGCCATTATTTTCCCGAAAATTTGAACAAAATTTCAATTGCAATTGCCTTCCCTCCATCACTAACACTCTCGTTTTGTTTGAATTTGGAGAATGTGTTTCAAATTTCTTAATCACTGTCACTATTGTCATGTCAAATGTAAAACCTCTCTTCTCTTCTAGACCCAAATAGAGACTCTGCAATGGCATTTCCATTGTTTGATCTTAATGACTTGCCACAAAGCCCTCAATCCCCCACAATCAACACCTGGCCTTGATGATTTGGAGACCAACGACGCTTCTTTTTTTTCCATGAATGATGCCAATGTGAATGCTAATGACGGGGTTGATCAACCAATTGAGCTTCCAGAGTTTAATCCAGACCCATCAAGCTTGCATTTGGAAAATGAAGGTGATTAATTCCATATCACTATATAGCCTCCATTCCCATTCTCTAGTTTCCTTTATTTTAAACTTTGTTCATTTTTTCCATGGTTAGAGCGAAAGAAAGAATTGAGTAGCGCAGAAAGACTGGCTACATATGAGTGCCTTCTGGAAAGAATGGAAGAAGGGATTTTGAAGAGAGGATCAACCAGGGTTGATACGAGCGCGGATCCAACTCGCTACTTCACAAGGAGCAAGGGCATGGTGATCCAACTATTGAAGACCTTAAGGAGTGAGGAGGATGACTTGAAGGCTTGCGAGGAGTGGGTGACTTGTATACATTCCAACTCACTCACCATGGTGCCCTTGAAGATCGCATCCCGTTAAACTATCGAAGAAAGCCAAGGGAGAGCTTTCATGGGTTGTCCGGGCAAAGCATGGAGAGCCCCGCCGGAAACCCTAGCAAGTCATGAAGGATCGAGAGAGGCCATTCCTGGCGGTATACCGTTAAGGCCATAACGGTATACCGTGAGCTTCGCTTGGCCATTTAATTGCGCAGCCAATTCCTGGCGGTATACCGTTAAGGCCATAACGGTATGTCGTGAGCTTCGTTTGACCATTTATTTGCGTAGCCAATTCCTGGCGGTATACCGCTAGGCCATTGGCGATATACCGTTAGTCCATCTCAAGGACTTATCTAAGTCGTTCAAGGGCGACCTTTCAAGCTGCTCAAGACCCCTTTGTCCAAGGGTATTGGGGTATTTATCCCCTGTAAATAACTTAAGTATTTAAAGGAGAGATATTCTCTTTTTAGTTCTTGTCTTTGTTTTTGTGAGAAATCTCCAAACTAAGATCAAACTTTAGCTTAGCATTTTAGGGCTTTTGAAACCCTTAACTCTTCTTCTCCAAACCGGGTAGGTTGCCTAG
>NBIL01104461.1:0-11003 GCA_002752925.1 Viola pubescens var. scabriuscula | reverse complement strand
ATATAAAATCAAATGAAAATATGAGACATTTTTTAAGTTGCAAATAAAATAGCTGGATATTTTCATAAATAATTTTTAAAGTATGTTAAATGGGAAAATATGACAAGTTCACAACACTTGGACCAAAAAGTGCCAAAGGTTTACCAAAAAAAAAAAAAAAGTAGGAAAAGACCTGAGTAAACCAAACCGATTTTGACTAACTACTAAGGGTATAAACGAATCATATAGATGCTAAAGGACCATAATAAAATTAATTGCATTATTGGTACTTGGGTATAGGAGGAGCCTAAACCCGTGTGCCCAAACCACTCCGATGACATGTGGTATCTCAGCAGAACTCCGCATTCTACTGCTACCGATGGTTCCCAACCCGCCGACGGCGACGACCTCCTAATTCCGAGGAACACCATCTTCCCAATTTCCAACACCGGAATCTTCCATGGAATCTCCATGATCAAACTCCCAAAACTGCAATCCAATTCCGACGATCACACCTGCAACCACCAATGGGAATGGTTTGCATGTTTGTCTTCCCCGTTCCTCTCCGTCGCAGTCCCTCGTGTCCCGTCTTTTAGAATTCAGTTGGTTTCAATTTTGGCTGACCGGTTCTTGTGCGCCAAGCTGAGTATGGATCCCGACCCATTTGCTTTCTTGTGTACTTATGTGCGTAGTGATGATAAATGGGTGGATGTGCCTAGTATGCATTGCCATGATCGCAACCTAATTGGTTCCGCTGCTGCGCTTCTTGATGGTTGGCTGTATCTTGCTGGCGGATTTAAGGGAAATCCTTCAGGTGAAAGCTATTGGCTACCTTATTTCTCTATGTTATTTTCTTGTTTTTTTATGTATTTGTGAATACTAATGTCTGTGAATTGGTAGATAGTAGGGTTTTATTGAGATGGGACTTTTTTCTTTCAAGAATTGGCATCTTTGAATTTTTTTTGCAAGAATCTAATTCTGATTGGTGGACAAACATAATTGACTTCTCCCTCATTTCCATTTGTTGTTTGGTTGGAGAGAATTACAGGTATTTGGCTGAAACCAGGGATTGTGGTTGATGTAGAACTAAACATTGCTCTGGTTTCATTAAGAAACTAAAAAAAAAGGCTTGTAATTTTTCAATTCAATTCTATTTTTGATGAATAATAAAGAGAGATTTTTTCATTATTTTTTCTCTTATGCTCAAATTTTCCATGAGTTTCGTTGGGATGTAGCCTGACAATCTTCCAGTTGACTTTATCTATGCCTCCATGGAACTGGGGTAAAAATGGTATTGCTTCAGTTTTTTTTCTACTGTTTAACTAATGTCCTCTCTTTTGCAGATGTTGAGCCTTCAACTTATCTAAAATCAGCAGAGCGGTTGAACCTCAAGACTTGGGAGTGGCAATCGCTACCGGATATGCAAAACCCACGAGCATTTGCAGCAGGCATTGCTCACAAGGGCAAGTTCTATGTTGTTGGAGGTAGTGAAACTCTCAAGCACGGAGCAGAAATCTACTACCCCAATTCAAACTCATGGAAGTGTCTGACTTCATTTGTGCCCGAAGAGGCAGAGGGTTTCACTGCAGCATCATATCACAATGGTTTACTGGTCCTGACTTGGTCTGGTCGACTAGGCGCGAAGCTGTGGATATGGGTAGAATCAGCTAATCCAGCTGTGGTTAGTTCGTGTAGATTGATGTGTGTCCTTCCATTTCAGTCAGTCGAGAGGGATGCACTAAAGCACCATGGTGC
Organism: Viola pubescens var. scabriuscula; assembly: GCA_002752925.1. Classification (NCBI taxonomy): domain Eukaryota; kingdom Viridiplantae; phylum Streptophyta; class Magnoliopsida; order Malpighiales; family Violaceae; genus Viola; species Viola pubescens. The sequence continues at coordinate 9,269 of NBIL01104461.1, read as the reverse complement.
AAGATTGTTGAAAGTTGGCAAGGAGGTGTGGTTTGTTGTGAATGACAGCGATAGAATTTGCCAGGTTGATGGCATGTGTGCTTGGCCCGTGTTTCCTGCACCCATTTTTAGGCCGCCCAGTGATTGCCATCGCATTGAGAGCAAGGGTTACATTCATGCCTTATCTTTCAGCCCTGGTTTAAGAACAAATTGGAGACGCATTCCAGTTTACTCGATGTGAGTTTCGAATCCTTGTTCTGCTAAATTGCCATCGAGGTGAAATGTAAAGGTCGATGCAAAGTGGTTCGGAATGGCAATGCCCGAATGAAGGAATACCCGAGAAAAATATTCAGCATTCAACATCAAAAGAAGTTGAAGTCTCCTTAATCTTGTAACTATACAGAGTCTATTTTTTTCTATCGGAGTTGTCTGATTCTAGGTGATCAATAAACATAGCTCCAGCATTTTTTGTTGTTGTATCAAAGCAGTAACATTAATTAGTCCCGTCCCCAGAAAAGAAAGTTGCATTATTTAATGTATAATGCTAAACCATAAGAATTGTCGGTCGGAATTACCAATACAAATGACATGGCGTGTCCACGTCATTATTTCATCTATTGAGCATCCATTGTCCATTTACTCACCCTTTCACTCTCCAACCATCGCCCTCATTTCACCCTCTCACTCTCTATCCAACACCATCACCACACCAAACTGCCGGTCACCCCCACCGTACCGCTCAACTGCCACCACCACCACCAAAGCGCATCCGCCACCGAAGCTCACCCCCACCGCACCGCTCAACTACCGCCGTCACCAAGATCAAGTGTTTAATTTAATTTAATTTAATAATCAATCGCTTTGTTTGCAAAACTCTCTGTTGGAATTAACGATTAACTCCTTCACGATTTTATAGTTCACCTCAACTAAGTCTCATATTTTAGTTTCTAACTAATTAAGGTCATCTTTGTAGATCCTATCTGATACTTTTTGAGCTTAAACTTTCTACGAGTTGTTAATATGCTTGAAATTATGAAACCTAAAATAGGAAATTGGAAAATTTGATTGCCGCTCTGAAAGATGATCTGTGTCTGGAGAGAATTATTAATGGTGTATATATTATAAAGTAACGCTTAATTACTTTGTGCTACAATAGCAGTATCATTTGCGGCGGATGTAATGGAGTTTTTGCCTCAAAGTGATGAGCCTTAAATTAAACACCTAATCTTGGTGGGGTGGGCTTTGGTGGCGGATGCGCTTGTGGCGGGCTTCAATGCGGCTTGTAGTGGGCTTTGGTGGCGGATCTACTTTAGGTGGTGGTAGTGGTGGCGATTGAGCGGTGCGGTGGGGGTGGGCTTTGGTGGCGGTGGCGGTGGCGGTAATTGAACAGCTTTGGTGTGGTGGCTGGTGCTGCGTACTGGAGAGGGACAAATGATTTTGATAGTTGGTGGAGGAGAGTGAAGATTCTTCAGAGCCAAATGTACTGGGCAGCGGGGCTGATGTCGCGCTTCGGTGGTGGTGGTAGTTGAGCGGTGCAGTGGTGGTGGTGGCAATTTGGTGTGGTGGTAGTATTGGATGGAGAGTAAGAGAGTGAGATTAGGGCGATGGTTGGAGAGTAAATAAATGATAAATACTCAGTAGATGAAATAATGACGTGACGTATTGACAATTCCGCCAAAGGATTCCCCTATGATTTAGCATTGATTCCCCTATGATTTAGCATTACTCTTAATTTATAGTAGAGTTCAGGACTTTTTCCCAACATATAAACGCAACCAAACAAACTAAGTCAGGTCCAGTTATCCTTTTTCCCAACATATAAAATTATAAACGCAACCAAACAAATACAAAAAGTAGTGTGGACTGTAGTCTTTTACTATACTTGGCTCTGCTCTATCACGAGAAAAAATATCTATACAAACCAACGAAAAAAGAAAAAGAGAAGAGGAAGCAGTGAAGAAAGAAAGAAAGAAAGAAAGAAAGATGCCGAGCACCAGGTTTGCAACAGTTAATGTAGCAATTGATACGGGCAATCCTTTGCTTAATGTCACTGTTGATGGTTTCTTGAAGATCGGCACTGTATGTCCTCTCTTTCGTTTGCACTTAGTTGGGAAAATCAACATGTTTTCTTTTAAAATCCAGTAAGTAACCCTACTTTTTTTTCCCATGTTTTTCAGGTTGCTGCTACCAGAGCATTAGCAGAGGATGCTTATTTTGTTGCGAAACGAGGTATTTCCTCTCATTCTTTTGACACTTTGTTGCAAATTATAAGACAAAAATGCATAAATAGTCATATTTATCGATCTGTTTTAGCTTATGTGATGTTGGATTTTTGAGCTTCTTTTCCTCCCCCCTTTTTTTTCTTTTTGCAGGGAGTGTCTCAAAACAGAATTTGCAGAAGACGGTGAGTATTCTTTCAAGTGTTTTTGGTAGTGGTTTTTCGATACTTGATTAGCTAAAGATGGTGGTGCCTATGGAATTCCCAAATTTTTGATGTTCTTGTAAATGAGAAGCAGGGTTTTGTCTTGAGCAAGAAACATCTTTGTACCAGTATTCTTACGAAAAGCCGCTAGTAAAGTATATCATAATTAGGGTTGGAGTCGGAGAGACTAAGTAATGATTTCCTTTCTTGCTAATTGGAGTACTGTTGTTGCAGCTGGAAAAGATGTGCAAGGAAGGAGCTTATTGGGGTAAGCGTGTTATGAAACACAAGCTAGCTTCTGTTTGGTATCGAGTTCTGTTTTTTTCCACATAGATCTGATGATGGCACTTATGATAGAAGCAGTTTTAGTCATTGAATCTGTGGTTGAAAAAAAAGTAGAACTCAATCCCAAACAAATCCGAAATTTGCAATTAAATAGATTGTGCATCTCTTGGTAACTGATTTGTTGCTTTGAAATTCCATTTACAGGAACCGTTGCAGGCTTGTATGTGGGGATGGAGTATGGAATGGAGAGGATTCGTGGTTCTCGAGATTGGGTATGCTCTATATACAGATTTTTCGTGATTTTTCATAAGGTTTTAGTAAATCTTGATACGAGTATAACAGACGAGTATGCAGAAATGAGGCCATTGGTTGTTTCCAACATGGTAATTGAGAAAGAACAGCTATATCAAGATCTATCCTTTTGTGTGTTGGTGTCATTTGTTTGAAGGAAAATTCTTATTGTTGATCAAGATGGCATTCCAAGTATCTATTTCTCTCATTTATGCTTTACTCCTGGTCGATAATGCAGAAGAATGCCATGCTCGGAGGAGCCTTGACAGGCGCTTTGGTATCTGCTGCCACTCAAAAAAGCGGCGACAAGATTGTTACGGACGCCATTGCAGGAGGTGCAATTGCAACTGCAGCAACATTCATCAACTATCTTACCTGAGTCAAGAAACCTGATATTGTCCCGATCTGGTTAACAAGGATTTAAGCTTTTCTATTTACGTTATCGACATTCGAAATGTGTCAAGACCTAATGTTGATGCAATCAACTATCAACCTGTTCTATTTATTTGTTACTTGAATTATATCAGTTTCCTTCCTCAAACTTATATTTGAATAGAATCTTTTGCACCTCACTATGCAATCAGCTATCAACCTGTAATTGCCCTGACACGTCTTGAAATAGCAGCAACGGGTGGTAATCGCTGTCGTTTACCTGCTCGTAAATTATTTATCCAGCTCAGGTTATCCCGATATGTTGTACACAGAACCTGTTTTATCAGGCTGTATGTTCCGAAAAAAATCGACTTTCATCTCTGATTACTTGCAAAAACATGTCCTGATTTGAAAGAGAGCACTTCCAAGAAAACTATTTACTCTTTTTTGTTAAAATACGAAAATTCAGAAATTGTATCAAAGCAGTAAACATTAATCGGTGGAAGGAACGGAAGTTGCCACCGGCCACCCACTTCCTCAACCACCGGTGACGGCGGTGGCTTTTTGGAGTTATAAATGGTGGCATTTTAGTAAAACATATACAAGTAAGTTCTACTAGTACCAGTAACTAAAGTCAGTTGCAGTCGATTGTCAGTAGTTTTATCTTATTCTCAAATCTATATACAAGCAACCAAACACAAGCAAAAGTGGTGTACTCTACTTACTCTTCTTGGATTGCCAACGAAAACAGAACAGACAGTTAAGAACCTAAGACAGAAAAGAAGATGACAAGCGGAAAGTTTGCAGATTCTTTCTCATCTCCAAAAGTAAGTGTAGCAATAGACAATGGGCAATCCTTTCCTTAATGTTACCGTTGATGGTTTCTTCAAGATCGGCACTGTATGTTGTCATGTCCTGTCCTGATCTCTTTTGTCTGCACTCTGTTCTTCTTGAAAATTTAGTACATGTTTTTTAATCACATGTAACTGTAACACTGTTTAGGTTGCCGCTACCAGAGCATTTGCAGAGGATGCTTATTTTGCTGCCAAACAAGGTCTCTCCTCTCAGCTTTTTTTGACAATTGGTTGAAAACTAGTACAAGTATCCTCTATGCTCCTTCCGTGCAGGAGACTAACCTCGCTCGGCTTTTTGCAGGAAATGTTTCAAGATGCAATATGGAGAACACGGTGAGTATTATTCTTTCATTTATCAACAAGTTGCAATCAAAGTAAAGATTTTGGCCATGGAATTTCTTCGTACTAAATGGAGTACTGTTGTTGCAGCTGGAAAAGATGTGCCAGGAAGGGGCTTATTGGGGTACGAAGCATGTTGTGCAGCAAAACTAGCTTAGGGTATGATATTTGCTACTATCGGTCCTCCAAAAAATAACTCCAAAGTCACTTTTTTTTTTCTTAAATAATTGTTATTTTCATCATTTCCAATGCATTGAGAAATAAAAATTAATGCTGATTGGCTATATTTACTTAGAGTCATTGAGAGTGATTGGCTAAACATACATTGAAAATATGAATTAATCATTTCCTTAATTCCCGTGAAAGTGATTTGGGCGTTATTTATTTGAGAACAGAGGGAATATTAGATTAGATCATATTGTGCAATTTTCTTGGTAAATAAATTGGTTAGTTGCCTTAGTATTTGCTGAAGATTCCTTTTACAGGAACCGTCGCAGGAGTGTACGTGGGAATGGAGTATGGAATGGAGAAGATTCGTGGTACTCGAGACTGGGTACGTATTGTTTAGGTTGTTGATGAAGATGCCACTCAAAGTTGTATTTGTTTCTTTCATCCATGGTTTTTTACCTGAAAATCTTACTCCTAACCGCTATAATTAATGCAGAAGAATGCCATGATCGGAGGAGCCTTGACCGGGGCTATGCTATCTGCTGCCACTAAAAACAGTCGCGACAAGATCGTTACAGATGCCATTGCAGGAGGTGCAATTGCAACTGCAGCAACATTCATCAACTATCTTACCTGAGTCAAGAAAACTAGTACTGTTCCGATCTATTAAACATTGTAATGATGCTTTTAAGCTTTTCCCTTCATATTTCCGACATTCGAAACAAGTCTAGAATGTAAAATAAAATAACTATACGTTGATGCAATCAGCTATGAACCTGTTTTGCCTTGAATTTTATCGGTTACCTTCCTTAAACTTGTATTGAATGGAATATTTTTGCAGCACACTCTATAAAATGCCATTCTACAGTTTGTAGATTAAGAAAAAAGATGCCAAAAAACAGAAAACAGAAACTGTGATGACTAGAATCAGCTTAGTATTAGCATTTATCCCGCTCAGGTGATCCCGATCCGGAATACGCAAAACCTGTTTTTCAACTAGAAAAGTTTGTGGTATCTAATATGGTTTTAGAACCACCGTTTATAGCAGTGAGATGGGATGCCGAGATCAGCATCCTAAACCCAAATCCAAATCCAGGAATCAAGATCGATTCCAATACCGCAGCAGCAAGATTTTTCACCACGGTGGGGGTTGGCTAGCCGGTGGAAATGGTGGATTCTTGATATTCACGGTACATTCAAATGCATCATGAGGCTCAATTTTGAAGCAGACAACAGGGGAGAGATACTGTGGTGGGAGGCAACTTTGAGGTTGAAAAGATGTCAGGATGTGAAGAATGGGGAAATATGGTTCCATTTGGAGCTGGAGATTGATATTAGCATTGGGCCAGTTGTCACATGGTCGAGCTACAAATTTACCAGAGTTCATTGCGATCCCATAATTGTGCACTTTCTCCATGGAGCACCACTCAACAGCAATACAAACCGTACCTTATGCTCATCATAATTGTGCACTTTCTCTAAAATGATGAATCCAGATAGCAGTGACAGAACACCTTTTTTCATTATGAAATATGACATCAGAATTTCTGTCTTTCAATCTTTTCCAGTTACAGACATCAATACACCTGAAACATGTTTCTGTTCATCAAATGAATGAAAACGCCAACAACATAGTGAATGTAGCAGATTAACGTCGGTCTTGAAACTCTTGAGCAAGTTTTATAAGGCTGTAAGTCTCAGCATCTGGCCTAGCACCCCCTAATATCATCCTTCTCAAAAGATTAGGGTCATACATTTTGGCCCTCACATAAGCCTTTATTAGTGTATTGTATACAAAGGTATACCTCGAATACTTAGCTTTAGCAAGTTCTTCAAATAACTTCTCAACAGTATCTATATCACCCTTCTCTGCAAAAACTTCAATCATTGAAAATGTAGTCTCCAACCAAGGGGTTGAATTCCTTACCCTATTGATCACCGTTAAATTCGCACCCATCTCTAGAGTCTTCAGGGCTTCCTCCACGAGATGAGCTTTCAAACAACCCAATGCAAGATGTCGATAAGTAATCGCATTAGGTATGCACCCATTACTCTCCATTTCCCTGAAAATCCCGGTTGCCTTTTTAATGAGCCCGTGCTTACAGTATACAGATAATATGCAATTCAACTGCTCGGTTGATTTCAATCTGTTTACTGACTTCATCTCTAACCAAATCTCTTCAGCTATATCAACTTGACCAATTCTTCCAAATGCTTCAATTGCAAGCATGTAACATTTACATCTAACATGAGGAAGTTCTAGCACAACACCCCAAGTTCTCTTTAGCTCCTTCTCTTTTCCCAACTGGCCATACAATATGATCAAAACATCAAGTGTAGACCAGTTGTTTCCTGTACGAGACTTCTCTACAGCTTCAACATATGCTTCAGCAGCAGTATACAATCTCGCTACAGTGTGTGCAGTAGCCAATATGCAGAAAGATATCTCATTTGGCTCAACATTTATCCGCTTCATCTCACCAAATACCTTCATCAACCCTTCCACATTATGCTCATTCGCTTCAATTTTCATCAAAATATTATAAGTCGAAACATCAGGAGTCACCTTATCGGCCCTCATCTGAGCAAGAATTTTCGGGATCATTTTCCTGCGTCTGGGAGAGGAATGAAGTATAATAAGACGATTGAAAACCAAATACGAAATGGGATGTCTCAATTCCCTCATTTTCTTCATGTATTCAAGTGAAAGCCTAATGACACCTTTCTCTAAGCATGAGATCACAAGATTATTATACAATAACTCGTTCTGAAACTCTGAAGGGACGCGAGAGAAGAGCTTCTCCCCGTGTGATATCCCGTGAAGTTTCGTAGTGAATTCTAGCAAATAAGAGTAGTCAAGCTCTTTAGGTCTATAGGGTCTCTCCCTAATTACCCATTCCATTACCTATCAAAAGAATAAGAACATAAAACTCATTCAGGCATTAAAACAAACAGTTGCGCATCAAAACACCACCGAGGTTTAAACTTTACCTCAAGCGCGCGTTTATGGAGTTTGAGCTTTCGCAAACGATTAATGGCATGAAAAATGTCGCCGCGGTGAACGGGGAGTCCCTCGCCCATCCAACTCTGGAAAGCGGACCCAACTGATTCTCCTCTAGGGAGCTTCTCAATTCTTAATGACAAACACTTGGTTTCTCCTTGTTCTTGGTTTGAGTCGGCGACTGTGTCAGGGGAACTTTCAGCTGGATGGGTACAGAGAAAGTTGATACTAGCACGGAAGTTTTGAAAGAGAGGAAGAGAGGGAACGGAAAGTGTTCGATCAATTGCCCAACAGAATCTGCGTCGTCCGAGGAAAGCCCGAGCGAGCATAGCTTTGTGAAATGTGAATTTTGGTATAACTCAGCAGAACAGAAGAGTGGGGTTTTAAGAAGATCTGTTCCTGTTTCTTTTGTTAAGTTGCAACGGCTAAGTTCAGCCCAAACGTTGAGCCCAACGAGTTGTGACCCATTTGCTGTAGCCCAATTATTTTTCTTCCTTCCCCTTTTTTTTTTTTAAAAAAAAAATTAGGTTTCTTCTGGCCACGAGATTAAGACTAATTATGTTCATATCAAGTTAAATCACTAAGATAATAAAGGCTTGAAACTATATTGATTTCTTTATACACAATGATCGAATTTGCAACCTCTTTCTTTTTTACTGTTAAGAGGATGTGAGATTTTATTATGAATATGAAATCTTACTGATACTATATAACTGGGTAATTTCTCTATATACAAGGATCAAACTTTCAACATTTTCTTTAAAATATAAAAATATCAAATCAATCACCACCTCATCTACTTTATTCCTTCCTCTACCAAATAACGTAAAATATGTAGGAAATTTGTGTAAATGTCCCTATGAAAAACAACTAAATTCAAGCAATTTGCAATATTGAAATATAGCTGCCTCTTCGATTCCATTCGCTACTGTAGAACATGACTTACCAATATGCTATGGTTTGAATTAGTTGTTTTAACTTTTAAGAAAATTGGCTACTGATATCATTTGTGTGATGGGGATTTCTTTGACAAATCCATGCAACTAAAAGAAAATGTAAACCTGACTAGATAGATGAGAAGTAGTAGCAAAGATGAAAGACTTTCTTATTTTTATTTTTCTATAGTACTAAAAATGACCTAGTATTTTATATATATATATATATATCGGATACCAGCATTAACAGTTAAATATTCAAAAATTAATACATTTACAAGCTACCAATATTGTGAACAACGATATGTTATGAATAGGGATGGCAATGGGTACCCATACCCGGATACCCGCCCATAATCGTATCTGTTTGACCGGGTAATACCCAAATTATACCCGGTTTGACTGGTATAGTTTGGGTATTACCCATACCTGAACGGGTATGGCCGGGTATGATACCCGAAAATACCCGAACGGGTATTGTCAATTTTTTCTTATCTTTTCTTCTCGGCCGGCCTTCCTTCTCGTCTCATATCCTTCACTATCCCTCACCCTTCACTGCCAACCCACCTCCTCCACGTCGCCGTTCTAGACTCACATGTCCATCATTTCCCTTCCCAGCCCCT
>NBIL01104293.1:0-13736 GCA_002752925.1 Viola pubescens var. scabriuscula | reverse complement strand
AATTGGATTCTTCAAAAAAAAATTAATTATATATTATATATTGAATTAATTATATATTAAAATATTATATATATATTGTGGGTATTTAATGCGGGTATTGGAGCGGGTAAGCACTATCCATACCCACACCCATACCCGCACTTTGCGGGTGCGGGTATATCCATACCCGCACTTTGCGGGTGCGGGTATATCCATACCCGCAAAATACCCACAATGTGCGGGTAATATCCACCCACAATTACGGATATTGGACGGATATCCATATCCGCGGGTGAAATTGCCATCCCTATGTGAGATCTAATTGCTCTTCTTAATTTTTATGTTTGCATATATGCATTCTCTAATCACTTGTCATCACTTTTCATATTAGTTTTATGTTTGATCAACCTAGATTCTAATATAAATAGAAATAATCATTCCTTGAGATTACGACAACCTACGGGCCACTTACGGACCAAAATGATTAAAGTAGACAACTAGTTGTTACAAGCTAGAGAAAATAATATTTATGTTCAAGCCCCGATTGAATATTGAGGTGTCTTGGTTTAGAATTGTCTTCCCCTAGTCAATAATCAATCAATTTAGTAAACCGTTTAAGCTAGTTGATTATGATCATCATTTAGAGCGTTTTCCTTCTCTGGGTGGTTTGAAATAGGAGGGAAGTAAGAATCCTAAGCGTATATAGATTATATAACAATTTTTTAGACTAGAAAGAAATATTTGTGCATCAATGATAGAATACTTATGAATCATAACTTGCTTCGGTCTTTACTAGAAACCTTTTACATTGTTTGCGTTGTCTTTCAATTCATAGTTTGTAAACAAAACCCCCTCATTCTACTTAAGTGTTAAACTCTGATTTTTATCTTATTTTAAGTCTACTAAATCTCTGTGGATCGATCCTCTTATCATTATTTGCAATATTTTTGTAACTAATGATAAATTGTATTTATTTTTGACAGGTCTCAACAACCTATCAGTTGTCTTATCAATTATACTCTCCGGTTTCTTTTATTTGACATTTTGGGTTTAAATTTTTTAACTGACGTTTTGGAGTAAAATATTATTGTTTGTTGTAAGTCATGAGGTTTAGATTAAAAAATGGTATGTCATGTTTTGTGTGTCTCATTGATTGTTACTTCTCTCTTATTTTTCTCTTCTTTGGTGTGTATGTTTGTGATTGCATTAAAAATATTTTTTCTTAAATATTATGCTTCCCTCCCAAACATTTATTGATAAAAACTGGAGAGAGTATGTAGTTGCATACCAAATGTACTTTTCCATCAGATTGATCAATTTAGGAGTTAAGCGCTCCCGGTAAGAAAATAAAACTAACTAATTTTGTTGTTATATATGAATTAATTGATTTCTATTTAATATGCTTACCGATCTATCATGTTGCATCCAATGTGATCGAAGATCTAATGACATATTTGAACTTTGTATTTTCAATTCATAATAAATTCAACCATCTCATTTTTGTATTTGTTGATACCCGAATTTTGACGCAAGTAGTTCAATCACTTTCAAGTAAATAGCATATCTGCATTTTTATCAATCATCATAGCATTAACTTTTTTTATCAGTCATATTTATGTTTATTATCATATTTCACTAACCGTTAATCATTTTCAGCCCAGTTCGAATCCTTTCGCATTATCTTAATTTTATCTCCCATTTTTAGTCCTTTTTTTTTTATCATTATCAGTGTCGGGACGAACTTTCTTAAAATATAGCTTGATATTTCTGTTTAAAGAGTTGAGTTCATATTTTCGTTCGCGTCATTTAATCCCTTTTATTTTATTACGCATTTTTTGTCGATTTTTATCAGATTCTAGCAATTTGACTCAAACCCCTAAAATAATTACCAAGTCTTTTTCCTTCCCTTTTTTTTCATCACCGTTGGATTAGCCTTGACTCATTTTTAGGCCAATCCAACGGTCCAAATCCAAATTGGATTTAAAACCCAATTGAGTATAAAAAACCATCCAACCTGCACATGCCTCCCACCTCGTCACCTTCTTCCAGTAGCTTCATGCTAGCCTCGTCATCCTGCTTCTCCACCACATGTTCTGAGCCTAGTCATCACTTTCCAGAACAACAACGCCTCGTCACTGTGCTTGTGACCACATGTTCTGAGCCTCGTCATTCCTTCTCAAACCAACTCAGCCACATCTCCTTTTCTCAGCCACACAATCGAAGAGGGAACCGACTCCAACTCACCTATAAAAACCCTACTGTTCACCACCATTTTTCTCACGAGTTGACGCACTCTCAACCCCTAACCCCCATTCGAATCAAGCAAGGAAGCACCGGAAGCATTCGAATCAACCAATGCTTTGGACAAATGCTTACAGTGCTTCCTTGCTTGATTCGAATGGCGGTTAGGGGTTGAGAGTGCGTCAACTCGTGAGAAAAATGGTGGTAAACAGCAGGGTTTTTTATAGGTGAGTTGGAGTCGGTTCCCTCTTCGATTGTGTGGCTGAGAAACGGGGATGTGGCTGAGTTGGTTTGAGAAGGAATGACGAGGCTCAGAACATGTGGTCACGAGCACAGTGACGAGGTGTTGTTCTGGAATGTTCTGGAAGGTGATGACGAGGCTCAGAACATGTGGTGGAGAAGCAGGATGACGAGGCTAGCATGAAGCTACTGGAAGAAGGTGACGAGGCTGGGAGGCATGTGCAGGTTGGAAGGTTTTTTATGCTCAATTGGGTTTGAGTCAAATTGCTAGAATCTGATAAAAATCGACCAAATATGCATATATATGCATTAAAACTGAAATTTTGCAATCAATTAATTAGAGTAGCAGACACTCAAATTGAAACAAGATGAGCAAATATAACTTGAAAATAAAGCGTTTAAAGCAGATTTAAGCAATTGATTGAGTTGGTAAGTGTAAAAACGAAAATTGAGAGAAAAGCTTGGAAAAATGCTTACAGTGCTTCCTTGCTTGATTCCAATGGCGGTTAGGGGTTGAGAGTGCGTCAACTCGTGAGAAAAATGGTGGTGAACAGCGGAGTTTTTATAGGTGAAATGGAGGTTCCCTCTTCGATTGTGTAGCTGAGAAACTGCTATGTGGCTGAGTTGGTTTGAGAAGGAATGACGAGGCTCAGAACATGTGGTCACGAGCACAGTGACGAGGCGTTGTTCTGGAAAGTGATGACTAGGCTCAGAACATGTGGTGGAGAAGCAGGATGACGAGGCTAGCATGAAGCTAGTGGAAGAAGGTGACGAGGTTGGGAGGCATGTGCAGGTTGGATGGTTTTTTATGCTCAATTGGGTTTTAAATCCAATTTGGATTTGGACCGTTGGATTGGCCTAAAAATGAATCAAGGCTAATCCAACGGTGATGAAAAAAAGGGGAAGGAAAAAGACTTGGTAATTATTTTAGGGGTTTGAGTTAAATTGCTAGAATCTGATAAAAATTGACCAAAAATGCGTAATAAAATAAAAGGGATTAAATGACACGAACAAAAATGTGAACTCAACTCTCTAAACAGAAATACCAAGCTATGTTTTAAGAAAGTTCGTCCCGACACTAATAACGGTAAAAAAGGAAAAGGACTAAAATGAGAGATAAAATTAAGATAATGCGAAAGGATTCGAACTGGGCTAAAAATGATTAACGGTTAGTGAAATATGATAATAAACGTAAATATGACTGATAAAAAACGTTAATGCTATGACGATTGATAAAAATGCGGATATGCTATTTACTTGAAAGTGATTGAACTACTTACGTCAAAATTCGGGCATCAAGAGCATTAATCTGAACTCTTTACTCAATTTTTCATAATAATTACCAACTTTTTAAGGAATTCTTAAATACGAGTAAAATGTCAAACTAAACTCAAAAACATTAAATTAGAATTTCTTTTAACTAGAAAGTTAATTGTAAACAAAAATTAAACAATGTTTAAAAGAAGCCATGAAACAAAATAGGGTCATCATAACTTATATAACATTCCACGATTCCTTTTGAAGCAACTCTATTTAATTTGTCCCAAAAAAATATTAAACTATAATTAAGAAGGTAAGACAATGTTGTAATTTAGCAAGTCGGTAGATATGATAATATAACAAAAATAAACAGAAAATTGACTTGAAGATGGGTTTTGGAACCTGGGCCGATACAAGGCTCTTTACTCTCTTTTCTGTTTTCATGCTGCACGAGGGAGCTTAGGTTGGGCCCATTCGGTGGTGATTCCAACTTTTTGTTTTTGGAATTCTTTCGGATTTCAGTCTTCAGGATTTCAGAGTTTTCCAGAATTGGGACAAAGTATAACGACTTGACCTAAATATTATTCGGACAGTGCTTACAGTTATCATGTCGTCGACCGGCACTTCGGAATATAAAACAGCGACACCAAATATATCAGTGCCACTGTACCAGTGAATTTGCACCATATAGCCAGAGTTCATTTATATAATTGCGAATTCAAACCAGAAATCAACGATTAGTTACATAACTTGACATTCGACGTTAAGGAGGGATTCGCCTTTAAAGAAAAATCCTTAAAAAAAAACTAGTCACAATATAATCCCTACCCGCAATTCTAACATTATCAATGCCAGTCGGCTGGTTTTGACAAGTTACATTATTTGGGAGTCGCAAATTTGTGAGGCACTCCCTCTATCCAACAATAAATGTCGTTTTAGAATTTTTTTTACTATTTGGAGTTTTTGTCATTTTATTTTTTACGAAACATATATTTTGTGCAAATGATAATTTTTTTTTTTTGAATCAACCCAATTTGATGATGATGTCATAATTTGAGTGGAAATTAGAGGTAAAAATAAAATAATGTGGAATAAAATAAGATCAAAGATCATTGTACACTTTACTGCAATCCTAAAATCACGTTTATTGTTAGACGGGAGTAGAATAGAGAGGGAAAAAGAAAAGTGTCGCGTGAGCTTAGGAGAAAAAAAGAAAAGAAATTGAAAAGCACCCAATTGGACTACCCCATGACTTGCGTGGCAGTTGCCAACTGGACAGGCTTCTCTCTTTCCCGGTTCAAAGGCTCCAGCCTCCAAGACTTTCTGTTTCGCTCGCCTCCGCCTCCGCCTCCTCTCCTTAGATCCTTTCTGATTCATCAACATTCTCTCCCAATCTAAATTCATCAAACAAACAACTTAAAAATTCCACAAGTTTTCTTGAACAAAATCAAACCCCAGCCCTTAATTTAATTGGTCAGCGACGAGCCATGCCATCTCACATCCTTCCTGTAACTTCCCACCAATCGTCAAAAAAGACAACTTCCTCCGTTGACCCAGAAACAACCATGTTCATGAATGGCGCCAACAAAACTTTGCTTGATGACCCAACAACGAGGCTCTTGCTCTCTTCTTCTTCTACTCCATCTTCTCCAGATGAAACCATCATCTCCTTCAAGCCTCTCCTGTCCAGAACTTCCAGCTTTTCAGGAGCTATCGTTCCTCCTGCCATTAGTGCTTCTTCTCCACCTGGGTCTGGCTCCCATTATCAGCAAAGACGGCGCCGGATCGCCAGTGAGAACTCTCTGTCTTCAATTTCTTCTGTTGGTTATGGTGAAAGACAGCCGCTCCGTGATGGTGATGATGTGGGCCACGATGTTTCTGATACGTTTCTTGTCACCAGATTGAGTTTGAAGCTGCTAAGATATCTTGGGTACTTCCTTTTTAACCAAAGTTCTTAGCTTTCCAATGAATGTGGGTTGAAATTGTGCTAGAGTAGAAAAGATGACCACTTTGGTTTGTGCCTGTGATTGGTATTTGGATTTGTCATATTGAACTTGGATTTATCACCAAGTTCCCCTGTTTGGTTCTGTGTTTTGTTGTGTTTTTTACTGGTTTCACTAACTATGGCAGCTTTGTTAGTTTTCACAATGTAGTATCTTGGAATGATTTTATTGGTCCGGTTGATTACAGTTAAAGAGGTGGGAGATTAAGATTGTTGGTCAAAAAGTGTCCCTAATTTGTCTTAAATGTACAACAATGAACTAACTTGAATAGAATTTATCTTCCTAGGATAAACTGGAATTCAGAACTTGTTCTTTCTGTTCTTTGTTTTTAATCATTTTATGCTTCCTGATCATTTATTTTAATTCAGGGTAGGTTACAGATGGATCATGAGATTCCTTGCCCTTGGTTGTTATTCTTTGATGCTTTTCCCAGGTTTTGTTCAAAGTAAGCATTCAGTATCCTTAACAAATATGTCATGAGTACATGCATTTGCACTTCTAACTTGGATTTGTGTAACTTTATAATGCTCACTATCAAGGCAATGGAGACGTGGTTTACTAATAGATAATTTATTTTATTGTAGTTTAACAAAATTTCTGGTGTTTGCAGTTGGATATTACTATTACTCCTCTAAACTAGTCCTGAGAGATATTATTTATGGTGATCAACCGAGAAATAAGTTCGTATGATCAATTTTTTTTTTTTTTTTTTACTTCGCTTTGATTTCCAACATTTGAGTTCAAGCATCTTATGTAAATTCATTCCTCGGTGACATGACTATTGAAGACTTCTGGTTGCAGGCTCGATTTGTACTTGCCAAAAAAAAGTGATGGGTCAAAGCCAGTAATCGCTTTTGTAACTGGCGGTGCTTGGATTATTGGGTAAGCAATTGGAGTTCCTTGTAGTCTCTGTTAGATTTTGGAAATATGTGAACCCTAAAATGTTTAGCTTCAGAAATAAAAATCTTAAGCAGCAGATTATGATATTACCATTCATTGCATGAAGAATTAGATAATGCAACTTCTGAAGATGTTATGACAGAACAAAGTTTGTATTAGCTTGGGAAGGCGGGACAACGTTTATGAGTAGGAAGTAGGATTAGAATCAATTTGCAAACCAAGTGATCTAAATAAAACGATAATATTTATTTTTCTAGGATCAATCTAAAAGTAGGATTCCGTTTTCCCTCTTCATTAGAGCTCTTGAAAGTCACATATATTATGTGTTGAGGTGGTTATCTTGAGGAATGAAAGGTTGAGATTGATTTATGTTTCTCGGTTTGATTCTTTCTGTTCTTTGGAGGTGTATTTGTCATTGCAGGTGAGTTCCTTGTGTTGAAGTGGTGGATTCCTCATGTTCATCTTATTTTCTGTCTGTTCCATGTCATTACTTCCTTGCATAAAGCATACCTACTTATATAACCCTGAATATTTGATGTTCCTTTGAGGTGATGCAGTTACAAGGCTTGGGGTTCTCTTTTGGGAAAACAACTGTCAGAAAGAGATATTATAGTTGCTTGCATAGACTACAGGTAGCTCATTTTACCCCTTGGTGAAGCTCTCTTTTGTACAAAGTAGATTGCATGTATATGTGATTCTCTGATGTTATAAGTTGTATTTGAAGCATTGCCAAAAAACTTAATTGAAGTTAGGTTATCCACCAAAAGGAATTGAGAATTTTTCAAATTGAAGTATATGTCTCGGCTTTTATTGCAAATGATGCATGGATCAAAATGGACTTGTATGATCTGATTAAATTAAACTATCAAATAATGTTTTTGCATAGCTCATGTTTGGTTTTCCTCATCTTTCTGTTCTTCATTGGTAACAAGCATCTTTTGATTCGTCGTCTTGACTTATCTCTACTGATGTGACTATAGAACACTCCAGTGTTTTCTTTGGTCAAAAAAGAAAATATTTTCTAGAATGACAATTAATGATGAAGGTTGTGTTGTTCGTTATTTGGCAGATTTGTGCTTCTAATCTAATATACTTATAGTTACTGTTTTTGTAAGTTAGATCTCAGTTTGACGACTTGGTCAGTAGCTTCTCTGAGTGCATCGTCTTTTGGAGCATAATTCCCTTTGACTTCAGCCTGAATTATTTCTGCATGCAGAAATTTCCCTCAGGGTACTATGAGTGACATGGTGAAGGATGCTTCGCAGGGTATATCATTTGTGTGCAACAACATTGCTCAATATGGAGGTGATCCTAATAGGTAACTGGATTTATTTCTTCCATTTTTCCATGCCGGTCTCTAACTTTTGGTAATGGATTGAATGCATGTATCTCTAACGTTTTCCTTTTTATGCGGTTTTGGACAGAATTTATTTGATGGGGCAGTCGGCTGGTGCACATATTGCTGCTTGTGCACTGGTGGAGCAGGCGATCAAAGAGACTGTTGAAGGAGAGAGCACTACTTGGAGTGTTTCTCAGATAAAAGCTTATTTTGGCTTATCCGGAGCGTAAGTGTTTGTTAAATCCTCATCTGAACTTGTCTGCATCCTATCTCTGTACTTCAATTAGCATAACCACTTTAAGGTTGTGTTCAACAACTATTTATTTGGAAGTGTTTATCGTATCTCACTATTTTTCAAGTTGCTCTGGAAACAGGTACAACTTATTTAACCTAGTAGATTACTTCCACGGTCGTGGTCTGTACAAGTCCATTTTTCTAGGGTATGTATCTGGCCTTTTGTGGAGACATGTGATATGTGTTCGTGTTTGTTTAGATAATACCTTATGGCTTATTCTGTATTGTTGTTCTGGTGTACTGATGGCCTTACTCTTGTACAGCATAATGGAAGGGGAACAGTCCTTACGGCGATTTTCTCCTGAAGTGATTGTGCAGGACCCAGAATATAGAAATGCAGTTTCTACCCTACCTCCTATTATTCTTTTTCATGGCACTGCAGATTATTCCATTCCAGCAGATGCCAGGTTAGGATCTCCTTAAGAACCATCGTATTTGCTTATTGTCAGTTTAAATTAATAAGTTGAAAACACTGGAAACTGCATTGATAATGCTGTAGAGGAATGTGGGAATGACTTTTTGATTCAGCATCTTGTTATTGTATTGATGACTCAAAGTTTAGGGTCTAGTGTTTGTTTTATTAAGATCCACTGTGCTTCTCCAATAAATGCCTTCAGTATTGATGCAATTTTTGGCAGAAAGCTGAAAACATCGGCAGTAGATTGTAAAAAATGTGGATTTAGCCAGTTATAATATGATGAATCTAAGGCATTGGATGGCTACACTACTTTGTGCCCTCCTTTGGCAAGGGATGTGCAACTTTAACCTGCTCCTACTTTAGAATGACTGAGATGTTAGACGTACAGATTCTAAATTTGTCGATTGAAGCTGTGCTTTAACAGTTGTCAGTGAACTGCAACTATGTTATCTTACATTTGTTAGGCTATCTACTTCCTGTGTTTGCAAGTATGTCCTGTCTTCCTAATGCTTATATTCTGTCTTTTTTGACCAACTTGTCATTTTCGTGCAGTACAAGTTTTGCAGAAACTCTACAAAGAGTTGGAGTTAGAGGTGAATCGATATTATATGAAGGGAAGACTCACACGGATGTGTTTGTTCAGGTAAAGGGAATTCTCTGATGCATTTGTTCTGCTTCCCCATATCATATTTTCTTACACCTAATGTCTATTACGTATGGTTGGTTTGCGATTTAGGATCCGATGAGAGGCGGCAGCGATCAGATGTTTGAAGATTTAGTTGCCGTCATTCATGCTGATGATATAGAAGCACAGGCTAAAGATGTAGCGGCTTCTCCGAGAAGACGCCTCGTACCTGAATGCATGATACAAGTGGCTCGCCGGGTCAGCCCTTTCTAACATGTCCACAAAACACTTCTATTACAAGCATGAAACTCCATAAGTCCATTGTTAAAACCTCTAATGTAACATGTGTCATCATTAATGAAAAATCAGTTGCTTTTCCTGTCTGTTCTGTGTAACCTTTGTTGTTCTTTTAGTTTGAACTTTTTAGGTCATTCTGGATTGAAATAAATCATATTAAAGTGAACCAACCACTAATCCTACTTGAGCAATGTCATGCCCTAAAGAAGATGATTCTTCCATTATCATTTTTCTTCATTCTTCATACTTGAACCTAAAAACTAGATTAACGGAAGATTAATCTTTTACCATGTGAGTGTAACTAACATCGATGCCATGTACTTATTCTTAAACTTCATTATATAAGCCGTATTTTACAAAATAAGAATAGCAACTAACAAGCACTATATCAGCAAACTCTTTAGGAGATGCCATGTACTTATTCTTAAACTTCATTATATAAGCCGTATTTTACAAAATAAGAATAGTATGAGCTTATAGCTCAGTGGGTACTTCATGATCAAACATTAACAGTGTGATTAATAGAGTTGTAACTTAGTGGTACTTCTTTGAACGTATTCCAATTACGGGATAGTTGGAGGTGAATTGGGATATTGCGGGATGGGAGGAATGTAAGAGTATCCAGGATTGGGATATTGCGGGATAGTTGGAGGCGAATTGGGATATTGCGGAATGGGAGGAGTGTAAGAGTATCCAGGATTGGGATATTGCGGGATAGTTGGAGGCGAATTGGGATATTGCGGGATGGGAGGAATGTGAGAGTATCCAGTAGTACCAGCAGAATTGTCAGGATAGTTGAGTTCGTACACTGGTTTTCCATTCTCATCATAGAAAATGACACCTGAAGTTCCATTGCTATACTTGTGTGCTTCAATCTTAGGCTGACCGTTACTACCATTAATTGTCCCGGTTTCGGAGCCAGTGGTGTTGGTGGCATTGATCGCTGGATTCCCGCCGTTTCCGTTGATCACACCGTTCTGGTAGCCGTCATGGGAAGTTCCATCCACTTTCCTGTTCCCGTCGTTATCATTGACGGTGCCTCTCTCCGATTTAGTCCGGCCGTTAACGGAGACAACCCCCGCGTGAGCTCCGCCCTTTGTCTGGCTCGTGTAGTTCACGTCGTTGACTGGAGTCGTAGGAGAAGTAACATCTCCACCTATATACATAGAGAGACAACACAATAAATTTAACATATAGTATAACTTAAACGAGTTTATAACTCAATGGTACTGGACGAAACATAAAAAAAGTACAGGTTTTGGATTCGAGTTTATGAGCCGGCACTCGATGCTAGGAGAAGGAAAGAGAAAAGGTTGACGATCTCAATTCTTGGATCTTTCGGTTCGAGAAAGAGAGAAAAATAAGAGCATCGAATCATTTCTCGTATACTTACTGTTGGGAGTGAGGTCGAGTAATTTTCTTGAGGTGAGGCCAAGAGGGAGAGTGTGGAGGATGGCAAAGAAGAGGAAGAAGGATATGACAAGGGATAGAGAAGGGTGGCTCGCCATTCTCGATATTTTATGTCGATCGATGTTCTTTACATCTGTAGATCAGTGATTGCGATGAGTAGCTGATGAATTGGTTTATATTTGTGTGTGTGTATATATATACAGATTCTGCACAGCAATGTTGCTAATTAAGCAAAACACACACGTACGAAGGAGTGTTCTCGACTTTGGAGTTTTAGGGACCGCTAATTAGGGAGTGATTAAACAAGAAAGTTTGATTTTATGTTTTTTTTTTTTTTTTTTTTGGGATTGTTGTTTTCAATTTTCATAGTTTTAAGAGACGTATTAAATATCGAATCACGAATCAAAAGTTAAATTAGTTGGGTCCGACTCATTATTAGTATCTTAGCCACCGATTAGATCACCAATGAACTACATATTTATATGATAGAATTTTTCGAATTAGTAATAAAAATATATTTAAATTAGCTTACAAATAACCGGTGTGAGCATATTCAAGATGAATTAAGCTAATAGCACCTTTTTCTCCCCCTCCAAAACTATCAGAACTCTACTGATCATTCATTTGTATCACCTGAATTTAGTTATTTAAAAACCTAATTAAAGTCATTAATAGACAACTTATTTCATGAGCCACAGGCCCACGACTGCTTGACAGCCACACCAGCCCTTTTCACTCACCACCTAAATACAAGGCCCCAAGACCCAACTAAATTACAAGGCTCCTAGACCCAGTCTTATCAATTTATCACCGCAATTTATTTTTTGCTTTTTTTTATCAAATAATAAAAACATAAAAACGCAATCTTCATAAATTAAGCAGTGGATGTGTTAAAATATAATTAAATTTATTCCCTCTTTATTAGGCTATATTATTATTTTTATTTAAATAAATAACCACAATTAAATATGAAAATAAAAATGACACGTATATTTTTAATATAAAAATTAATAAAACTATTAGTATCTCGAGCTAATTTCGTACATTTTCCCCCTAAAATATCTTAATCAAATTTAATGATCGATGCCCTTGTCTTCGTGCATGGTACTGCCGCGTTGGCACGCTTGTTAGCTGTTATTGGTACACTTGTTGAGGATGTGCATGCCTTGACCTCGCGTCAACTCGTCAGCTTCTGTCAAGTTACGTTGCTCGTTGCCCGGGGTCTAGGGGAATCATTAATTTCAACAATCGAATAAATTTATGGACCACAAGTGAAAATGACGACTTTCTCCTAATTTGTTTACGCACAATCCGCTAGATTTATCCGTTCCAAATCAATAAAAACCACTAATTTTTCATTAATCTAATTATTTTATATTTCAATGATATTACAAATTTCACATGGGTTAAAAAATTATTTTTGGTGCTCATAAACTCAGTGATATTACAATTTTACGTGGGTTAAAAAATGAATTAAAAAAAGGACATACATGGGTTAAAAAATTATTTTGGTGACCATAAACATCTTTTAAGTCTTTTCGGGTATCCTTTTTGTTCTTACCGGATAAAAGATTAACTTCGTTCGATTATTATTAATCTCTGAAAAAAGAATAACTCTTATAATATGATTAAAAATAAACATGAGTTTATGGATGCGTTTTAACTTAAAATGAACTGAAATATGGACTCATTTAAATAACTATTATCGATTTGTTCAAAGCGATGGTAGCTCGTGATCGGCGAGTGTATCATGCGCTGTAATAACAAACGTTACCAAAAAAAAAAATGTTTTAAGAAATTTAATTTCTAATTTTAAAATCGGACGTGTGTATGTGTATTGTTATACCGCTAACAAATGGAGTTAGATGTCTAAGTTGCCGCTTTTAATTAAGGGAAAAAAATAAATTGGACATATTTATATTAATTGCTAATATGATAAGAGCCAATGGTAAGCAGCCAGCGGAGCAGTAAATTTTTATCCTTAATAAACTTGTAATTTATTTGCATTTCTTTTAAAGCAGAGACACCGTGCATGTATGTATTCCAATTACGGGATAATTGGAGGTGAATTGAGATATTAATACTACTCATCAGCTGTGAGGATGAGAATAACTTAACCTAATTATGAATGGATAAATAAATTTCAATCATATTGAGTTACAATTAGTACAATTTTATTAATAAAATACTCTACCGTTTTCAAATAAATGGCGCTCAAGTTATTTTCACAGTAATTAAGGGAATGCGGGAATTAAGAAAATGACTGATTCATATTTTCAATGTATGTTTTGTTGAGGTGTGCGAAAAAAGTACCATATCGGAAAGAAGAGAGAAATGAAAGCTAAATATAAGAGGAGTGAATCTCCTTAATGAAATGAGGCCTTTTGTGAAAACCGTACGGGCTTAAGCCCAAATCGGACAGTATCATTCTATTAAGAGTCACTCAGGTGGGTTTTTATTTCTTCAACATGTTTAGCCAATTATTCTCAAAATTAAAAATTAATAATATATAGAAAAGTAATTAAGAAACAGCGTAAACTTTTTGTATGTGTTTGTTTCGTTGTTTTCAATCACCCACTTTATAGCAAGGTTTTGAAAACGGGTTGATGGCATTTTTCCACCCCCAACTTTTCAAAATTATTTAATGGCATCCCCTATTAATAAATGTTCATATTTAGTCCCCCTATTTTTTTTAACGTTTTTCGTCCCTCTTCTTTCAGAGTTGCTTAT
>NBIL01104280.1:0-12626 GCA_002752925.1 Viola pubescens var. scabriuscula | reverse complement strand
TTTCATTACCGTTTTATGTATATTGTATCACACATACATACAATCTATATTTGCATTTGTCTGCTGGAAAGTATCATGGCAACTTAATTTTACTTGTTTAGTATTTATTAGACTAATGTTTGCATGTAATTTGGTATTACCGTAATACCGTATTAGAAATACTTCGGCAATATGATAACTGTACCGATCAATAGAAATTATGGTACGGTATCTAATTTTTTTAGTTCGGTATACCGAATACTGAAATATTTATACCGAAAAATTATGGTACCGACCAATGAACACTTCTAATGACACTTGGCATTCATTTTTGTACCCCCAGATATAGATTGTTCTCCTATGTTTTCCAGGATTTTTTATAATGTTGTTGTATTACTCATCTAGACAGTAGATTGTTTCTGCTTCTGGCATCTTTGTTTTTTGGATTATTGAAATCATCTTATTGTTCCTCTTTGTAGAAGAAGAAGTGTCAAAGCCTGAGGGAGGCGTAAAGCTAGAACAACAAGATGCTAGCAAAAGTGAGGGCGATGCTACAGTTGAGAAAAAGGAAGCCACCCCAAGCACATAAATGTTAAGTTTAAGATGCTGATTTAGTGCACAATTTGTGGGTTAAATTTTTCAGTCGCTGTGACTGTCTAAACGAGCTTTATTTTCTTTTGCTGAGTGAAGTTAAAATTTGCCCTGTACTGGTGCTGGCAATACATGGTTTTCATGGATTAGAATGTTGTTAGTCTTAGTTCTGTTTCGCGATGGTAGGCATGAAGTTGGCATTGTGGTTGATCATTTGTGTTGTGATAGAGTTATGAACTTGCATGTCTTTTGTTACTTTCTTCTACTTGTAGGTGACAGAATCTTGAGTATCGGATCTCATACTCTGGGAATATTGGCATTTGTTTCGCTTTAGAACATACTTATTCGTCTTCGTTTGTGTTAGCTGGCATCTTGTTCATAGAAACAATATTCCGCAGTCTGATTATCCTACATCTTTAGCTTGGAAATTGTGATCTATATCACCATTAACTTGCTTCTACTTGCCTATCGCTTTATAATCCTCCGAAGACCTCAAAACCTGAAGCTAGATAGGGTAGAGAGCCTTAAGACTAAGAGGATGCCTGCCAAGACAAAAACTGGTGGGCAAACTGTAAATTGAAGAAGCAGCCTCTCGCTCTGCCTCGTATGGGGTGGTTCTATTCTATGACTATGGTAGGCATATGTTGCCATTGAAGCCCGTTAATGCGATATGTACTTTGTTCGTTCTAATCGTGTCAATAAATTAGATGTCACAAATAGAAGTTAAACTCGTGTTTTCAGCGAAGAAGAACTAGTTACCCTTTTCTCAGCCAGGTTAGCAAACTTTAAATAAATGGAACAAATATTCGAACAATGTATTTTCTTTTTAACTTATAACTTAGTTTATTTATTTAATAAAATAAAACGCGGGTCGTCTAACTTCAAATGGTTAATATGTATCGTAAATTTATGTTTACCATTTGAAGTATAATCACTATCTATATTTTAAAAATAATTATATAACAACAAAATAAATTTAAAAATTTAAATCAAATAATTTTTATAATGGCCACAGTGTGATCTGACCCGATTTATGATCCATCGAGTTGAAAATCGATTCGAATTCAACTTTAACTCCACGCATGATAAAACACTGCGTTTAAGTTCTGACCGGCAACGATAACAATAGTGGTAGTCGATGACGCGGCAAGGGTGGACAAATTGGCTGTAAAAACTAACTTCAGTGGGTAAAAAAAACCCTGGAACTGTAAACCCTAAAAACCTCCACCGAACAAAACCCCCGTCCCTTCCTCCATTCCAGTTAAGCACACGACAGCGCCTCACAATGATGGAAGAAGAATCTACAGGAATGGAAGTGGAGCACGCCGCTACACCAAGCCCAAGCTCGAATTCAGTCAAGAGATTCGGACTGAAAAACTCCATCCAGACCAACTTCGGCAACGACTACGTTTTCCAAATTGTCCCCAAGTAACTTTCTTTATGATGCTTATATACACCACCATTCTAATTCACCACTTAAGAATGGAATATTTATTCTCTTTCTTATCTGGGTTTCGTTTTTTTGTTTTGTTTCAAGGGATGATTGGACGTCAATGGCAGTGTCATTGTCAACCAAAGTGGTGAAGCTATACTCTCCAACGACAGGTCACTACCAAGGGGAGTGTAAAGGCCACACTGATACCATCAACCAAATCTTTTTCTCTGGAAATGTCTTGCACTCTTGTTCCTCTGACGCCACCATCAGAAGTTGGGATACCAGAACTTTCCAACAAGTACTTTTCTGCTTTCTTGGCTCGTTCTCTTCATGTTTGTGGTTTTGTATGTGTGAATTATTGGCAACGGCGTTTGCACTTTTAGGTGTCGTGTATAAATGCGGGTTATGGTCAAGAGATTTTCAGCTTTGACTTTGGAGGGTCTAATGATAATCTTCTCGCTGCTGGCTCTAAGTCTCAGGTTTTGTGTTGTTTCGAAACGGTTTTTGGTTTCTTTCATTGTTTTGTGGGGCATTGAGGCTCAATGTTTATTTGTGAGGTTCTCATTTTACCCAGATATTCTTTTGGGATTGGAGAAACAAGAACCAAGTTGCATGTTTGGAGGAATCCCATATGGATGATGTTACTCAGGTTTGTAATTTGGGTAAAAAATGTCATCTTTTGTGTCTTGACGCTTCATTATACAGATTAGTTGAGATGTAACCTCTGCCATGAGTCATCTTTGAAACTTATTGTTCATTCTATCCTGTGCCAACTCCATGATTGTTCATAGGTCCAATTTGTCCCCAAGAATCAGAACAAGCTTCTTTCTGCTTCAGTAGATGGGTTGATGTGTATATTTAATACTGAAGGGGAGATCAACGACGATGATCATCTAGAGTCTGTAAGTGCCATCCTGTACAAAATTGATACCATTGCTATTTCAATTAGTTAGCTGTATTTTCATCCTTTGTATGATCAATTTATGATTGGTAATATTTTTTTTTTAGTGATGTGCCCTTTTCATCCAGTTGTGTTCTTGGATTTCGAGCCATGTTCATAGTGCAACATCAGAGCCCCATGGAGATGGCTGTTGAGAGTGGCTGGGATGTTGCCAGTTTAATTAGCATTGCGAATATTTAATTGAAAGTGTGCTCACTTAATATTACTTCGATCTCTTCCTGATATGTGCATGTTGCATGGAATCAGTGATCATTTTTCAATAAATATCTGATCAGATATATAACTGTGTTAGACAACATCAATTGGGGTCTTGTCTCAAAGTCATTTCTGGTTGGCCACTGGCCGCCATCTTCGAAAGATTTTCAAAGAACCAATCCCCTCTAAAAATATTGATACATTTTCCCCTCGCTGTTTTAAGACTCTTGATGTATGATGTCTTGTTTTATGGAGCTTTTATGTATAATATTTCAATTGAATGGTTAAACTCTTCCAGGTGATGAATGTGGGAACTTCAATCGGGAAGGTGGGATTTTTTGGAGAAGACTACCAAAAGCTCTGGTGTTTGACACTCATTGAAAGTTTAAGGTATAGTTCTTTTTTAGTCATTCATGAGGCTAACTTGTACGGTGTACTTTGCTCTGTTACTTTCTACTGCACAATTGTAGACATCACCTGTCAGGCTTTGCAAATTACATGCACAGCCATGCACACTTGTCTTGCACTAGAATAATATATTAGTACAAGTATTTTCACCGACTTTTGTTGCATAATGTGTTGTCTAAAAAATAATTAAAACAAAATACCCTACAGTATTTGGGATTGGAAGGATTCGACAAATGAAGCAAACCTACTGGAAGCCCGCTCACTGGCCTCAGACAGTTGGGGATTAGACCACGTAAGTTTTTTAATTACCCTTTCCTTTTGTAATATGGAATTCTGTTCTTTATGCCTGAGTGGCATTGTGTTTTAAATGTTGTTTTAGAAGATAAAGAAGTCCTGTTAAGATTAAAGTGTGGTCTAGAGGGATTTTGAAGATGAGAGTGGTTGAGATGTGAGAATTCAACTTGTATACAACTCTAGCTGAATGCTAGGTAGTTAAAGCAGAAGCAGATTTCAAAGTTAAAAAAAACAGAAGCAAAGAACGCCCAAAATGAATATTGTAATTTTTTATATATTGTCCATTATAACAGTGGGAAGGGCAGCAGTAATGCTAACAATGGTGTATTATAAGAGAATTTTGGTTCCCTGACTGCATTTGTATTGTTACTTTTAGCTGTAGAGGAAAGTTTGTGTTCGGGGACTTGTCTCTCACGCGACTAGTTTTCCCTTTGTAACCCTGCTTAGAATTATAATTTTCGTCCAAAAGACAGATAAAGTTCATCATGTACATGGAACTTTTTCACTAGAGCTATTTCTTTACGCTTCAACAAAGCATATTCCCTATTCAAATGCCCTTCTGTTTTGCAGATTGATTATTTTGTAGATTGTCATTCCCCTGGAGAGAGTGAAAGCCTATGGGTGATTGGTGGAACCGGTGCCGGTGCTTTAGGTTATTTTCCTGTAAATTACAAGGGAGTGGGATCTATAGGGTCTCCAGAAGCAATTCTTGGAGGTGGTCATGCTGGTGTTGTCAGAAGCATATTGCCAATGTCGAGTATTCGGGGAGGATCTGCTCAAAGCCAAGGCATATTTGGATGGACAGGCGGGGAAGATGGCCGATTATGTTGCTGGAAAACGGATGATTCTTCTGACAAAACTAAAGCTTGGATATCAAGCCCATTGGTTGTGAAGTCGCACGGGAGTCGCAAGAAAAAGAGGCATCAACCATACTAGCACTGGACATGTCCATCGAAATTTGTGTTTTTGTTTTTTAATGTTGCTAATTATCCATAAATGAATCTTCAGCCTATTATACAGTATAGAGATAAATACCATTTGAGCTCTCTTGACTAGAGTTGAAAAGGGGGATTTTTTTACAAATCACTATCCTGTTTACTATAAAAAAATGCAAAGGATATTGATAATAATAATATTATGACAGACGTGGTGTAGGTGGGTGTCCACGGCGGAGGTGAAGAGGAGGCAGGTTGTAGAAAAGGAGATGTTGGAGGAGACAGGAGCGGTGTTGGTGGAGATGGTGGCCACTGTGAAAGTAGACAGAGGGTGGGAGGAGACGATGAGAAACAAGTATTAAAAATTAGTGATTTTTAACCATATTTTCTAGAAATTGATTTTCAAATAATAAAAATTAGGTGGCCTATTTTAAAACCATGTTGTGGTGGACTAAATCTAGCTAAGACTTTCAGGCGAGTTGCAAGACAGCTTAGTCAACAGAGATTATGTAGCAACAACAACACAAATCACAGTTAGTTGGATAAATAAAAATGACTGATAACCAACAAGAACAATGTAGGATAAAAGTACACAGAATGGAACACGAAACTATAACACAAATTTTCATCTGGTTTTTCTGTAATACTACTACTTGCATCTGGAACTTGACATAAGTTTAAAAAATAAAATGCCTCTAAAAGCCGCAAATTAGCCCTTGTTTGTTGGACAATAGTACTTGCATCAGCCCCGGCCTCGCCCTGCACCTGTGAGCAAAAAACAGTGAGAGGTCTTGAATAAAACCATGCACTATGATTGATCATACAGCGTCTGCTTTCATCTCAATAACTAGAAATATATACGATCGACAGCAGCAATGATATATTATGGCCATGTATGACAACTGAGTAATATAAAGAATCTAAGTTGTATTTTTTGTTGTTGCTCTATATAGCATAATTAAGACTCACCTCTACTCCCACCAGTCTTTCCACCTGAACCACCTCTTCCACGGCCTCCACCCAGTCCCTTTGCTCCTCCATCATCAAGGCCACGCCCGATTCCTTTAGCAGGTCTTCCACCAGCACCATCCTCCCTTCCTCTTCCTCTTCCACGTCCTCCTACCCCAGGTGGCTTGCGATCTGAAAGAAATATCATACGAGCAATTTAGGCAGAGTTGCAATGCTGTAGAAAATAATGATTAATACTAGACAGTATGCATCTTAACATAAACTACTATGCTAGCAGTTATTAACTTTAACATAAGAACTAACACTAACTGCATTCAAGTTCCTATCTACATATCACACTTCCGGATCAAAACCTTTACTGATAGAATAGATAAGTCCATTTTTAAAAACCAGTAATCGCATGTACATACCTGTGCGATTCTTGGATTCTTCCTGAACTTTATCAATCACCTGAAACACAAGCAAAAGTATTGCATGAGTAAAACTGATCCAAAAATATTTCACAGGAAAGAACACATGAACCATATAGCAAAAGTAACAACGCTGGTTTTCAATTTAAGTTATCGTCAAAATCCTTTGAAAAGTCAGTTCCCTGACAATGTATAACCAATTGTGGGTACCACGACACCTTAATGCGATCACTGCAAAGGCTCTTCAATTAATGACAAATTTAATAACTTAAGAAATGAAGTACCCAATTCACTTACAATTCAACCCAGTCCTCTAAATTTTGGATTGAGTCTACAAAATGAACCTTAACCAGAAACCCTTAGTCTTTTATAGTAAATTTTTTTCTGGCCAGAGATTGGAGGTTAGAATCAGAATCGGGCGTAAACCACCATCTTCTACAAAAAGAAAAGAGTCATCTCTTCCTATGCTTCTGTCTTCATTCCTGTACAATTTGCCTATAGATTGCATTTATCACTAGCATTCCTACAGCTTATTGTGCTTTGGGGTAGACCTTCCCAAAGGGCACAATGAAAAAATAAAAGTAGTATGCTGAAAATGCATGGGGGAAATAAGTTCATCAAAAGCATAAACCAACCATAAAACTAATTTTAGAGGAAACAAAAAAACTACGTAAATAATAAGTACCTCATCAGGAACTCGAAGATACTTGATTGTGTTCCCACGAATGTAGCATTCAGGCATTCGCCAAAACCTATCTCCATCCTACATCAAACCCCAATGTCAATCTTCTTTTTTTCTCTTTAAAAAAACTGATGAATGTCAAACAAAGCACTTATGGGGAAAAAACAAAAAGAGATACTACAAAAATAAATAAAACACAAATGTTCCATTCCATACCTTAGAGGTACAGATGACTTCTCGGAGATGGATGTTCATCCAAGTATCACAATTAACCAAATGCCCATTATAAGTCTCCCCATTTTTCAATTCCACCAACTGTTAAAACATACAACCACCCATGAATTTACACGCTGCATCGAAAATAGCAAAGTGGTAAAAGAAAGAAATTCTACACAGTTGCGAAAATTCACTATAGAGAAACATAACAAAAATAATCTCACTTTACCATAGGATGGCCTTGTGCAGTCTTGAGCAGCGATAGAGGTAGCTACAAAACATAAAAACAAGCAAAAAATAAGCAAACTGCATTGAAAGGGGGGGGGGAAAGTACAGAATTTTGTTACTTTTAAACAAATAGAGAAGAAAAGGAGTTGCCATTTTTTCTTAGAGGAAGGGAAGTGATCCAGTTGACCAAAGCAACCTGCGAGAATAACAAAAGGAAGGTTATAATGTAGTCGAGATCAACAGTGTACCAAGCAAGAGAGATGTTAAAAGCTAAAATCTTTGGTGGCGGTGGAAAAAAAAGAAAAGGAAAAACCCTAGCTTCTTGAGAGATTCTTGAAGAAGCTGATGAAGTGTTTTAGACTAGTTTACACGAATGTTGATTGATAACTTACTTTGACTATAAACCCTAAAAAAGAAATTACAAATAATTACCAGCTAAATCGGTTCTGATGCAGAAAAGACGAGACTTGAATTGAAGAGACTAACTTTCTTTTTGCTGGATCGTCTTCTCTGCTTTCTTTGAAAGAGAGCGGGTTTTTCTTTTCCTCCACCAAATAATGTTTTCTATATATATTTTTCAAAGTTGAGTGGCTATAATTAATTTATATTTAATTATATTATTAATTAATACTTAAATTCATTAATTGAGAAATAGTCGGCGGCGCCAGCTGACTTTTTTAGTTTTTTTGTGAGTTACACACTATAGTCCTTGTTTTTGAACAGAAATACACTCTTATCCTTAATGCTCAAAGTTTAACAAGTTAGCACCCATCTGGCTTCTCTATTTTGTGCGAATTTCACCAATTTTTTTCTTTTTTTCACGTTTGTACTTTTCTTCAGAAAATAAGTAAACAAGATCAAATATTATATAACCTGGAAGAATCCACAGCTACAAACAGTCTGGTAAGATACAAAATCCACTAGATTAGGATTTATTTACAAAGTCTGTACAGAAGAAACTAGTTAAAGAAGTTGGTAGCAAGCAACTGCTGCGCAGCAAGAGAAGCTTAATCACGAGTTCGCTTCATTTTGATCTATGTTTCTGTAGATGGATGTCATGTCCACCAAATGTCGCATCGTCGGCCTGCCATGGGGGCAATTCCAAGGTGATCTCAGGTTTGCTAAGTGCCCAAGTATCTGAGGAAGGAGAAAACCAAAAATGCAGGACCAATATTTAGCCTTTCTAACAGAAATACCTGCACGGGCAGAAACGCTGCCATCTACTTCTAGGACTACAGGCAGTAGAGGACGACGATTGAAAAGCTAGGGATAAAATGTCCGACAGGCCTTAGCCGCGAGCAGCAGTGACAATGAATGTAGTTAAATTAAAGACCCAAGTATTTACCTTCTGCATCTCATTCCTCCCCAGTGCATCTCCAATCATGATTGATGATCTGCACGCACGTGACGCCAGCATTGCACGAACTCTTGACGGACAGACAGAATCAGTAGAGTCCATTTTGTAACTACTAGTTAGCGAGCATTCCCCGTGACTATCAGCAAGAGTAGAAATAAGGTCCTTCAAGTCTGTTTCAGAAAAGTAAGGACAACCAAATTTGAGGCATTCCAAAGTCTAAAAGAAATTTAATATATTTGTTTCACTACTACTATGGACAAGTTCTGTTGCGAGATGAGAAACAATACACTAAACTATCTTTACGAGCATGGGTAAAAGGGAAAGGCCTATAACTATAATCGTCTGAATGCCTTGTCGATCACAGAAAGTGACTTGTAACCTAAGCAACAATAATGCTTCCAAATACCAGGACACCAGGACAATGAAAAAACTAGTCCTTCAGGATGCTGCGCAGGATGTCACACAAGACTACCTTTGAATTTACATGGAAAGAGATTACAACTCTCCCTGGACAAAACATGCCGCGGCACAGTTGTGTATAGGCAATTATAGGACCATATAATCAAATACAAAAAATCACATGCAATTTGTGCGCGTAAGGTCTGCATGAGCATTTATTTTCATCTTATTTCACGTCCTGCCTTTGTTAGGAACTCGTTATTGACATGTTCATGTTCTGGACCATATGTTGTGGCCATGAAAATGGGATGTAGCTCATACGTAACTGTTAATTTACTCTTTACTGAAGTAAAAAATACTATGGAGTAAAAATAAATAAATAGAAAAGGGATTACCTTCGGCTCCAAAAGTTATGTTCTTACTGAAAGGTACAGCTTTTAATTTATAGTGTTGCCCTGGCGGTCCATGCGGATCCTCTTCCAAAACAAATCCATTTTTTCTAACAATTGAAAAAACCAGATACCAATATTATACAATAGTAGCATAAATGATAAACTTAGAAAGAAAAAATCATAAAAGGAAGCTAATGAACAACAAACCATACAGACCTGATTATGGCCATGTGCATTGAAGCAACTACTTCCTCTTCAGGAGATAACTCCAACCTCAATGGCCTACACATTTTGAAAGACAGGATCAGAATGTTAAACTTAACTAACAGGTTTTTGGCATGTGTAAAGTGACGATGAAAAAGTAAATAAAAAGGAAGACAGGAAAGGATGATAGCAACAATGGGGTAGCTAACACATTATGCTTCCCTTCACATAGACTGAAAATTGTACTGGTGATGCCATTTGAAATCCCTAATATAGATGGTAAGTCCAATCCCTGATTTGCTGTTTTCTATTGACTAACTAATGTTGTTAGTCAATTTAGTGTGTCTAACTATTGCAGAGGTTTGGAACAGTTCTCCAACACAATAGCAAAGCTGTATGAAAAATTAGCAGGTTCGAACTAGCCTGAGTCCCCTTCATAAGCTCAGTCCCCTGTCTTTCTTTCTTTTTTTATTTTAAAGTGATTTTAACATTCCAAAGCAAGTTGATGGTTTGTATCTGTTAGTTATGGCTTGTGACAAACAGCTGTGAGAAAGTGATGTCTAATCTCTTCACTTTAGGCATGCTCAGTAGGAAAGGAACGGAACAAGGGAGGAAAGGAATGGAACGTGGGCAATTTATGGTACAGAAATATATATCCACCACTAATCAACAAATTTACTAAATAATGATTTTCTTTAGGGACAGAAAATTGCTATCATAACTTCGAAACCAAAACAAATAAATAAAATAGAGAGTTGGTCAAATGATTTCCTTATAGATGTCAAACTCATACTTGCATGAAGGTTAACAAACCTTTACCTAGCATGTAACGTTTTAGAATTATAAGAAACTCTCCTTAAGTACTTCTCATAAACTTCTTACCGAAGCAAGGGCTGCTGGTTTAAGATTGTTGATTGGCATAGACGCTCAAAGTTGTACTTCTCATCAGCAGCATGCTGCAAGATGGAGAACACTCTAGTATTAAAAGAATTTGTTTGATGTGTGGGCAATCAGAAGACAGATTCAACATGGAAGCATTCTCAAACTCCAAGCCTTATATTGAAAGCGCAGAAAATGCATATGTCGAAACTAGAAGCAATTCAGAAACATGCACAAAAACTTACCTGATCCACGATAAATAAATCTTGATCTAACTTCCCAATGATAAATCCAAGATTAAATTGGCCAATTACCTAGTAAATAAAAGAACATCATCAATATCCACCATAAAACATAGACAACCAGAATATTTTCAAAGTTTAGGTACATGGGTGGTGCCACTAGAAATGCTGTCCAACTTTAGACCCGTTATATGGCACAAAAAAATTTGCTCATAAGTATTTGACACTAAATCGGTTCATGTTGGAGATATAGTTACAACTCCAAAAATTAGACTAATTACAAGTAGAAATTAAAAGCACAAATGGAACAAATTTTATAAAGGCCGACAATTTCAAGGCTTAAATTTCTAGCACTATGGAAAAGGACCAAATTCCCATCACTTTTTGAAACAACAAGCCATCGGAATGATAAGGTAGAGGCAAACAGTGAAATGGGGAGACCCAAACAAGCAAAACATGCATTAGAAAACTTAACAGTATACTTAAGGGTGTACATGTATATCATTAAGAAGTAATGCATGCAACAACCTTCATTCTCTCGAAGTCTTCTTTTCTGAAAAGCCTTTCTAATTCACTGGTAGCTGCAGCTAAAGCCCTTTCTTTTCTCTCCTCATTATCCAGTTGAGAAAGATCCAGCGTAGCAGCAGCATAGATCTTATGGCTGAAAATTAAGAACCAAGCTGATTAAAATCGGAGGAAAACCCATATATTTATCAATTTTTTAATAGTTTGTACTTTCTTGACCTTTTGCTCATCCGTCCCAACACATAACTGCTGGATTTCAACCCGGATAGCCTTCGCAGCCTTCTTGTTCTTATTTCTGCAATACTAAATTGCAAGGTAAAGCATATCTTTCGAGAAGAAGGAGGCACTGGTGTATCTACAATTGGGCCAGAGGGTTGTAAAGGAGGAGTTACAACCATTGGATCTTCCAACAATTCTTCAAGATCCTTACTAGGAGACATAGTTGATGGGGCATCAGCAGGTGAAGATGCTCTAGTGTTACCCTCTGGACCCTGTAACTGAGTGTTAATTCTCAAATGCAAAATTCTCAAAAAAAATAAAAAATAAACAGAACTTTTAGGCTTTGATTTTATGCACGTGCAAAAGGACATAATACAGAATATACAAAACAGGAAAGAAATTAAAACTCAGAACACACACCTCTCCAGGTTTTCCATCATCAGTACTCTGTCTAGAAGAAAGTGACATTCTGATTTTGTTAAGTGGATCTGCTCTAAGGAACTTGGATTGTTTAACATCAGCAGGAAAAAATGTTTCATCTTCATTTGTTGGACCCTGTCATTGAAAAATTAAAATTAAAATACAAATTTTGGGCTACAGGTTGTATGGATGTGCGTGAAAAGCTAAAGTATTCTTCATAAAACAGGAAGGTGGAACCAATTTATCAAGTTTAGAATCATATACCTCCCCAGGTCTTTCATCGTTGATATTCTCTCTAGAAGATGGGGAATCTCTTTTTATATTGACTGCATCCATTTTCAAACACTTGGATGGTGCAATTTCAATTGCATTAACGGATTCATCAACATGGTGACGATTAACTGGAGAACTTGAAGATGCATCAAGTTTCAATTGACCTTGAGGAGGTTGATTCCTCAAGACAGGGATTTCAGTTAAAACTGGACTAGTATCTGCATGCTTTCTCTTATATACAGATACAAATTTACTGAGAGTCGACTGACATAAAGAACCACTAGAATCCCTGCTTGCAGCAATGCCCTTCCCAAGGACTCCTGGAGGAGATGGATCATTTTGATAGGTTACACTCTTCTGGTGACCTGTGAATAACAGATTATTTTTCTTCAAAAGGCTGTCTGCCTTCCTGA
>NBIL01104256.1:0-23437 GCA_002752925.1 Viola pubescens var. scabriuscula | reverse complement strand
TCCTAAGCCCCCGGCAGTTCTAAAATAACAGACTCATGGTCCTAGGCGGGGTTGCTCCCCAACCACCGCCGGACTAGTAACTTCATCCTCATCCCAATGCACTGTTCTCTCCCTCTTGTGCAAAGCGAATGATGGATCACCATGATCTTCATTCTCCCGATCTCTCATTACTCGCTTCAATGAAAACCTACAACGAGGCTTCTCTTTGCCAACTCCTTTAATCAGATCCAGTGGGTCTACAGGTCTCCGTACCTTTTTCCGGGCTGAGCGAATTACTCTGACAAAGTGAGTCCCCACTCTCCTATTCCGCCCTGACACCGTGTCCTCGTGCCTTTGAGCCCCCTTAATTAATTCAGCAGCATTTAGACTGCTCCCTGTGTTCGTCGGAGCAGATGACAAATGGCCAGAAATTTCAGGGTCTTCCTCAGGATCCTCCTCCGCCTCCTCGACCAAAGCTACCTCATGTACAATTCCTAGGCCCAACCCATCCACACTTCCAGCAGGGCCAACCACTTGGCCCACTGCCTGGGCCCAAAGCCCAATTGTATGCTCACCCAACCACAACCCCAACCCGCCACTTCTCAGCCCAGCTCCAGCCGGACCAGCCCCTGCCCTTACCGCCTTGGCCCAAGGCTCGTTTGCTCCCTCACCCAACCTATCACACGGCCCACAGACCCCACTCCACCTCCAGCCGGCCTCCCAGGCCCCTCAACCACTCGTCCTCTCCACTTATCCATCCCACTACCCAGCCCAACTGCCATATCTCTTCCACTCACAAATTTCCTCCTTCCACTACCAGTAAAATTCTTAACCAACTAGATAAAACTATTTTCAAACTCAATTAAATCTTGCACACCTTCCTGTAACTGATCCACTAAACCACCCTCTAAAACCACTATTTTCAATTTGCCCACTAACTCATCCACAAGGGAATCATTTCCCCTCCCCTGCGCTAATCCGGTTGCAGCTACCCTCGACTCTAAGCTATTAACCTACTCTGAGCCGGTATCCGAAAGACCCAATCTACCCGCTCTCGCCATTGAAAATCCTAGGTATTTGTTTATTCTCTTAAGGAAGAAGCGGGTGAAAAGTAAGTAGAGAGATAGAAAAAAAAAGGAAAATTGAGAGGCTGGGATACAAACAGTGGATATGCCAGTATTGTTTGTTGCGTGGAGAAAGGATTGAAGACATCCAATTAATAGAAAAGACCAACGGTAGGAATAAAAAATTGAAAATAGAGATAGGAATCTAATTGTAAATAGAAAATTGAAAAGTAAGAAAATCAAAACAGCCAAAAAAGATAATAATAAGAGACTCCTAAACCACTTAGAGAACAGTAACTCAAAATTTAAAAGCAATAATTTAAAATTGAATAGAAAATAACTAAAAAATTGAAAGAGTTACAGGAAGCCAATTAAATGATGAGGATAACCCCTACCACCTGGGCTGAAAGATCGAGATGGAAACTCGATTTGAGATCGATTAGCAATTTTGCTGCTACAGAATTTTGTAACTGCAGCAGATACGGTTCTTTAAAGTCTTTATGGTACCACACAAAATATAATTAGAACCACATAATGATTATAGTTTTCCATTTTTATATTGTATGCATATGTACTTTCTCCATTACTTTATAATTAATTATTTTTTTAATTATTTTTTTATTATTCTTATTTTTATTTTATTTTCCAAGAACCACTTTTTTATTGTTATTATTTCATCCTTATCAATTATTTATTGATTAAGGTGTGATTCAAACATAAATTCAAAACCCTACTACTATATATATATTTATTTATTTATTGCCAAAATATAATAATTCATTCATTGATGAGGGGAATAAGAGAGGTGACTTTTACAAATGACTAAAAGTCTGAAGCCAACTCAACTAGCGTTGCTAGAAAAATAAATAGAGTCGTCATGTAGGGCTTTTCAATCCACATCGTGAGCGTACCCAATTACATGTACGGTTTACAAAGTGGAAAATGCAAAAGAAAAGAAAAGAAACAAGAATGTAGTGTTTGGATATCATGAAGAACCATATTGAGAGGAGAAGGGGGGCATTTGATGTTCTTGTTGATGCTCATGTATTTGCCATTAACAATTGTTGTACCTTTTCTTTTATTTTTAACTTCGAAACGAAATGAACCGAAATGAAATGAACAGAAATGAAACTGTTTACCAAGAAAAGCTGTGCTGCCGGAATATTATTTTGTTAGGTAAAAAGGATTAAATGGTCCTTGGATTTTTTTATTTTATTTAATCGCAACCTTTTAACTATTGAAAGCATCAAAACACCTTGAACTTTATTTTTTTTATTTAATCACAACCCTGCCGTGACGGAGTGCTGACATGGCAACGTTAAGTGCCACGTCAGCTAGCCATGTAAGAATTTTCCACGTAAGGTCCCGCCACGCACTTTTCCTTCTTCTTCTTCTTCTTCTTCTTCTTCTTCTTCTTCTTCTTCTTCTTCTTCTTCTTCTTCTTCTTCTTCTTCTTCTTCTTCTTCTTCTTCTTCTTCTTCTTCTTCTTCTTCTTCTTCTTCCTCTTTGAACTCTTCTGCTCTCTCAATAAATCCTGGCACATGCTTCAAGCTACAAAATAAGCTCCGCTCCTTAACATTATCAAAACCGACAGTAAATCAAATTAACCCCTCCTCTCCTCTCCTCGACAGATCCAATCTCATCACTCCCTCTTCTCTCCATTTCTCTCTCTACAATTTCGTCTCTTGCTTTATCTGCCATCAAAATCAATTCGATCCCCTTCCCTTGCTCTATCCGCATCATCTTCAACCTCCAGCCGGTCAACACCGCCGGGGACCCAAAACAGTCACAAAAACAAACCAAGACAGCCAAAAACACCAAACCAAAACCGGCCACAAACATCAAACGAAAATTCGGCCAAAGCAGCCACAAAATCAATTAAATCCAGCCACAAATAATAAATTAATCCAGCCACAATAAATCAATTAATCCAGCCACAATAAATCAATTAATCCGGCCACAAACATCAATTAAATTCGGCCACAAAAATCAATTAAATCCAGCCACAAATATCGATTAAATCCAGCCACAACAAGCTTCCCCTCTCCATGTCATCGGTATGAGACCGATACGCGACTCGGAGAGGGGAACCAGACCGGGAACAAAAAGAAAGAAAAGAAAGCCAAAAAGAAACAGGAAGATGAAGAAGAAGAAGAAGGGAAAGTGAGTGGTGCCCCCCCCCACTTGCCACGTGGACGGTTCACGTGGTAAGTTTTTGACGTGGCTGAGCTGACATGGCAAACTCTTACGTGGTAAGGTTGGAGTTGATGACGTGGCACTTGACATTGCCATGTCAGCACTCAGTCACGGTAGGGTTGTGATTAAATAAAAAAAATAAAGTTCAAGGTGTTTTGATACTTTCAATAGTTAAAAGCTTCGGATTAAATAAAATGAAAAAATACAGGGACCATTTAACCCTTTTTACCTATTTTGTTGTTTTTTTTTTTAAATGGACTTCTTGATTAAAACTATGACATATTACTGTCGAGATTAAAAGGACAAAAGCCCTAAAAAAACTTGGATAGGCCTACAACAAGGGCTCGTCTTGCGAGACCATGGGCAACGATATTAGTTGTCCTTCTAACATGGACAAAGTCACAGGAGACAAAAGACTGAGCTAATTGAAAAATATCTTCTACTATCAAAGCCAGGTGTGAGTGAGAATGAGATCTGGATGAGATGACTTGAATCAGTTCAAGACAATCTGATTGAAATTGTAGTCGTTCGAATCCGAACTGTTGAGCCAAACAGAAACCCTTCCTGACAGCTAATGCTTCAGTCACGGCAACCACCATCCTGACTTGGAAACACTCATGAGGGGAGAAAATACAGCGTCTGCTCGAATCCCGCGCAATTATCCCCAAACCAGAATTAGTAGGTCCCACTACTGCATCATAATTAAAACAAATCATGCCAGGGTTAGGGGAAACCAATCAGTAGGAGACTGTGCCGTAGAAAGGACAACATCCTCCATAATTCGCCCATTGACCTCCCTATAGTCTGCCAGTAACCGGGAGCCTCGTAGCAGAACACTCTGTAGGGTTGAGCCAGACATTTGGAAAATCCGTTCATTTCTATAAGTCCACATGGCCCACAAGATAGAGAGAACATCTTCTAGTAAAGTCGTAGAAATGGAAGCCTTCAATCTGCTGAGCCAATCATTGACAGTTTCAGTAGAAGATGACAAATATTGAGGGGGGATATGACTGAGACGCCAAGTGTCAACCGACCTGCCACACTGAAGGAAAAGATGGTTCACAGTTTTCGCCGCTAGGGAACAGAGAGGACACCTATCGTTACCACCAATGTGATGATGCACCAAATTAGTCTTTGTAGGCGGTCCATTATGAAGTAGTCTCCACGTAAACATCTTGATCTTTGGAGGGATCCGAAGTTTCCACAAAGTAGACCACCAACCTCCCACAGCAACCGAATCTCCTTCACCAGCCAGGTTCTGTAGTAGTGAATGCTATCCACTTTTAACTATGTAACGCCCCGAGGAAGTGAAACTCCAGAATAATTTTTCTGGAGGACGAAAAAGACTTAGTGGCATAATAAGGATAGTTTCGCTTTCTTCGGGGGAAAAAATCTCACGAACCAAAGAATCCTTCCAGGTACCTAGATCCTGATCAATGAGATCGCAGACTGAGGCATCAGCAGGTAACAGAGATATGGGGGATTGGACAAAACCAGAATGGGAACAAGGGAGCCACGGATCAGACCAAACTCGAATCTTATCACCATTTCCCACCCGTCATAAATACCCATTAGCAACCGAATCACGACCTGCTACTATGCTCCGCCAAATATAACTTGGTCTAGATCCCAAAGGGGCATTTAGAAAATCCACAGTGTTGAAGTATTTGGCTTTTAGTACCCTAGCAAAAAGGGATTGAGGGTGCTAGATAATCCTCCATCCTTGCTTAGCCAGTAAGGCTAGATTGAACTCCCTAAGCTTACGGAAACCCAACCCACCTTCCCGTTTAGATTTGCAAAGAGTATCCCAAGCAATCCAGCAGGTCTTGCGCCGATCCTCATTTCCTCCCATAGCACATTCCATCTCCTCACATACCCCCATAGGCATCTCAAAATAACTCATTAAATATGTGGGGATAGCCTGAGCCACAAACTTCAAAAGAACTTCTTTCCCAGCCTGCGACAGATTTTTCACCTTCTAGCCAGCCAACCGTTTACACATCCAATCACGAACGTTACAGAAAAGACCTTTCCTAGACCTCCCAAAGTCAGGCAGAAGTCCAAGATACGTTTGGTGATAGTTAACTGACGCCATTCGAAGTTGTCGCTGAATAGAAGATTTAATCTCTCCACTCACATTCTTGCTGAACGCGACCTCTGACTTTGCCAAATTAATCGATTGACCCGACATCTTCTCATAGATATCTAAAATTCGCATAATGGCATTTGCTTCCTCCGGGATCGCCCTCGCAAATATTAGACTATCATTAGCATAAAGGAGATGACTAATAGATGGACCGCCCCGACTCACAGCGATACCATACAAAGCCTGACTTTGATTCACTTCGTCTAGCAAAGTCGATAACCCTTCAGTGCATAAAATGAATAGATAGGGGGAAAGAGGATCCCTCTGTCTAAGACCCTGCTGAGGTTTAAAGATCGATCCCGGACACCCCTCGATGAGAACAGCATATGAGACTGATGAAATACATCGCATAACTAGATCAACCCATCTGTCATTAAAACCAAGTTTGCGAAGAATTTTGTCAAGATAATTTCACTCAACTCTATCGTACGCTTTGCTCATGTCAAGTTTCAGACTCATCCAGACCCTTCCCGATCGCCTATTCTGCATAGAATGGAAAACTTCTTGTGCAATACAAGCATTATTAGTAATCAATCTGTTAGGGACAAAAGCGCTCTGATTCTCCGATATAATATTTGGGAGAAAACATTTCAATCTATTAGCTATGACTTTGGTAATCAATTTGAGGATAACGTTACACAGACTAATAGGTCTAAAATGTGAGCAATTAAGTGGACTATTGATTTTAGGGATAAGAGTAATGAAAGTATGATTCAAAGTGGAAGGATCAACATTATGATTAGGAACATTAAGAACAACATGACAGACAAATTCTCAATTTTTGAAAAAAAAGAGGAGGCATACCGTCAGGGTCGGGAGCCTTTTTGGGTTTCATCTATTTGAGGGCACGAAAAACTTCCTCACTGGAACAAGGGACATAGAGATGGACATTCATACTAGGGGTGACAATAGGTTGGACCGGAAGAAGTGCGTTCGTCACCTCCACTAAACCCGTTGACGTAAACAGTTTCTTGAAATATTCTGTGAAAATGGACTCAATAGCTTCATGATCCCCGTGCCACACTCCTAACTCATCGTTGATTCCCTGAATACGATTCTTTCGCCGTCGTTGGCTAGCACGACTATGAAAAAAACTAGTATTCTTATCCCCTGCCTCCAACCAAATTGAGCGAGAATGCTGCTGCCACATAATTTCTTCCCTAAGAATTAGTTCTTCCAGATCCGTAGCCACTCTCGTAATCTCCTCTTGAGTTTGATCCGTCACAGGCAAGAGTTGTAGATTAGCAAGTCTGTCCCTCTCAGCTTTAATCTTTCTCGGAATGTAGGAGAAAGACACCCGACTCCATCGAGAGAGATAGTTCCCACAAAGACGCAGCCTATCCGAAATGGACTGATTTCCACTACCAGAACTAGTAACATTCCAAGTTGAATCCACAGTGGACGCACACCCTTCATCCCTAAGCCAAGCCGCCTCAAACCGGAATAAGTGACCTCGTCTCCGTGTAGCTTTTTTTGGTCTGAGTTGTAGAAATATTGGGCAATGGTCTGAGCCCAAACGGGGCAAATGATACAACTTGCTATCTGGGAAAAGGTCAATCCAACTTTGCGTGCCCACCCCCCTATCTAATCTTTCCATAATTAAACCAGTACCTTGTTGATTATTACACCAGGTAAAAGATACACCTGTATAACCCAAATCCTGTAGACCGCAATCATCAAGAGCCTTACGGAAATCAATCATAGCCGACATAGCCCTAAGCCGGCCGCCATATTTCTCCGAAGACCATAAAATTTCATCAAAATCTCCCAAACAGACCCAAGGTAGATGTTGTTACTATGCATAGATGTTGGACCCAATTTCTGTTTGCTGGCCACCAATAGGGTAAAAGTGTTATGTTTCAATCAGGACTAATTGTCTTACTATTTGGGCTTTAGCCCATTGAATTACGAGAGTAAAATTCTTAACTTTTGGTCAAAACGTTAAGAGTGCTGAACAATATTCACCAAGAAATCATCCAAGTTAGAGGCATTGCTAAAAGGCAGGCTGGCAACAGGTTCTGCTTCATCTTCATGATACTGCTGTAGATTTCGTGCTTCGTCCATTGATTAAAAGGAAATATACAGTAGGGAATGGCGTACATACGAGACTAAATCAAATCTCCATTCAGATGAGAATAAAACAGCGCAGAAAGCTAACAAGGTAAAGGCAGTTGAAGCTTTAAATGACAAGTCAGTTAAGAGACTACTGGCCCAGGCAGCATACAAAACAAAATCCACCCAGAGGAAATGAAATGAAACTGCGAGGAGCGACTCAGATTGAGGATTCTTGATGGTTTAATGTACATCTGGAGAATGCTACTTTTATGCTTTCTGTTCATATGAATTCTGAAGGATTGGGACTGCCGGTCCATATACCAATCGACAACGCTCAGAGAATGAACCAACCAATCGGGAGACCACCTCCTTGAAGAACACCGATGCCAGCTGCCATACAAAGATATTTCTAAATGAGGATGCTGGATAATCAACTTAAGATATAACTCCATGATGACTAAATTCGGAATGTGAAAAGCAATAATCCAGATTCCCCTCAAGACTCTCTCCATGAATCCCTTCTAAAAAGGACATTTTTGGAAAAATCATGCATCCCTTCTGTTCAAGAGCCACAAACCTTGTTCATGTTCTCTCTTGGCTAAGGATCCCTAAGAGACGCTAAGAATATATATATAGAAAAATGACAATTTGAATGTAATATAGCATGAATGACATCAAACTCATTGCAGCATATTCCGTTAAAAAATATAATGAACTTCTTTTGCAGCAAGCATGAAATTAGGAGGCAGCCACTGAGTGGGATCTTATTGTAATAAGAACTTGCATAAGGTTAGAGGAGGAAGGTTATAGAAACTGCTGTAACATGAGTAAGTATTTAAACTAATCTATGAAGAAATGTTGTCTACCATCAATATAAGCATGTTGGAAAGTATTTAATAAACAAGGAAGAGCAATAGAGAAGCCATGAGGAACGTTAGCAGAAAAAACAAGGAAGTCTTTGTTTTGAAACTCTATGGTTGCATGCGTGTAGGATGAAGAGAGTGGTACTGGTAGTGGTACCACTAACAGTGACAAAATCATTTGTGCTGTCTCACTGTTATGTAAGCATATTAATGGAAAAACTAGAAAGTCTAACCGAAAGTAATACAAAGATGAATGAGCTGCTGAAGGGACGTTGGTATAAATTTGATATACGCGCAGATCTAACATAAAAATTCAAGCAAAAAGCACAACTATAGTTACTAATCTACAGAATC
Source organism: Viola pubescens var. scabriuscula (assembly GCA_002752925.1). Lineage (NCBI taxonomy): Eukaryota > Viridiplantae > Streptophyta > Magnoliopsida > Malpighiales > Violaceae > Viola > Viola pubescens. The sequence continues at coordinate 14,780 of NBIL01104256.1, read as the reverse complement.
TGCAACCATAGACAAAATTAAATATTCATGAGCTAAACAGTAAGTAGAAATCAAAAGCAGAGTCATTTTGCAATTATGGTCCAGAATCCACATTGATCCTCTGGAAACCCATTAAAGCATGCTTTCCAACAGTTTTATGGACCTCTGCTCAAAAGTAGACAGGACATGCATCTAACCATCATGCACACTTTTAAGTCAATATGAGTTAACAACCTTTACAGATTGCCTGAACATTTAGCATCACTCAATCAAAGCCTTTTAAGGTTCAGCACTCAGCACTTCTCTAAAAGCACTTGTGGATTCAAAAGCGACCAGAGATCATGCATCTATGTAGCTCACAAAACGGGTGCAATACTACGTCACACAATTTCCACTTTGTGAAGAGATAATGGAGCATTTACAGATAACAATGGTGTGAGAAGGGTCTCCTTTGAATTGCGAGATCACAACATAGAAAGGTACTACACAGATCACTTTAAATGTTTTGGAAGTTCAATTACTAGAAAGTGAGTGGCCGTAGTGTAATTTGAAATCTGCAAACCTGGTACATGTCCCATAGAATGACCTCCAGGGAGAGTGTGGGGATATTTAATCCTTCTAAAGCCTAATTTCCAGCAGTTCTCTAAAATATACTGTACATTGTACTTCTAGATTTTCCAAATTCAACGGTACTATCAAAGTCCATGAGTAAGTGCACAATTCGAAACTAATAACTGAAGCTCATGGAGAGCAAATTCATTCATTTTTATAGCTAGAAAAATGAAGATGATAAGCATAAAAGCCCTTTACAGCATATAACTGTTAGTTAACACAGAATGAGAATTTTCAAAAGGACTCTGTACAACATCTGTAAAAAGTTCAGTAATATCCTAATGAAATGTGGGTCTATTTCACAATTTTGACACAGAAAGGGAAAGTCTCAAAGGTTTACCCGAAAGATTATCATTCATCAGTGCTTTATAGAAATAACAAATGAAACATATGAAAGAAATCCACCACTTAAAATTTCATTTCATACATTCCAAATATTGCAGCACTCACAATTAGGAGGAATGTGTATGTACCTGTCGGTAAAGAGGCGACTGGAACTTAAAATCCACCAAAAAGTAAAGGTCACAAGTTCCTGGAACTGGTCCAGGGTTGAACTCCCATGTGTTTATCAAATGATCAAAGAGTGTACTGTTTGACACGGTGGTCTGCAAGCATTAAAAAACAATAAACATCAACCCTTAAATGGTCAGAAAGTGCTAATACAACCATCTTAGTTGTAAACAAAAATGGAGCTATATAGGTACGATCTTTACAAAACTCAGAAACTGAATCAGATATTTTAAGCACTAGAAAAATAGAAGCCAGAAGAAATACGCATAACTTGCAGCACTGAAATAACCCCAATTAACATCAGCTAAACAAATTAATCAACATCATGGTTACCTTCACAAACTTCGGTCGGCTTAATTCAACATGAGAAACGTAACTCTCCACCAAAAACTTAAACCCAATCTCTAATTCAGCGTCAAATGATCCATCTGGATTATATCTCAGTATTTCCGACCGCTGACACCACGGCACAAACCCATGGTACAAATCCACCGCCGCAACCACATCAAACAACTGCTCCGGCGAGTACCTAACAAACCGAAACAAAAGGCAAAACGAACAATTACTCATTCACCAGAACATATGCTCAATCAATCATCATCATCATCACCGAACTGATCAGAAACACAGGTGAAATTACCCTAGTACGAGTCTCTCTTCATAGACTTTGGATAAAACGCCGCCCTCATCGCCGTCACCGCAGCCAAGAAACCGTCTCTTTTGGAGGAAGGCAACACCGGAGCTACGATTATCAGTATCGTTGTACAGGGAGGCGCCTAACGTGAAACCTACATCTCTGCGGCTATTGAATGCGGAATTGATGCCGGAAATGGTGCTGAACCGTCTGATTTGATGGAAACTACTCTGGGGATGGTTTTTCGAAGATTTGATAAACTGATTAGCTAACTTATTGCGCGTTAGAAAGGAGTGGATTGCTTTGGAGGTGGAAATGAATGGCGGCATTGTAAATACGGGGGAGTGGTGGGGACGATTTGGGGAATTGAAAGGGAAGTGGCGGGAGCGAAGAAGAGGGAAAAACCAAAAAAGAAGAAAGAAAATAAAAGAATGGAAATCAAATGAAACCCTAGCAGCAATCTGGGGAGTAATTTGCGAGCTGTGATTAGGCGCGAATTTATGCAGCAGACGCGATGCCGAAGGAGATGTTGGGCGTTCCGTTTTTTTTATTTGTTTAAAAAAAANCGAGAAAATTTATTTATATTTCAATTTTAAACGTAAGAGTTCCAGTTTAAAAAACCCAACTATTTAAGGAAGGTCCACCTCTCCAAAGAACTCATGGAATCTGAACGTGCATTAATCATCTATTAGAGTGAATTAAAAAAAGTAACAAGTACCTACTGGCTATTTCAACGAACACGTGTTCTGATTTCTCTAATGATAATCACTATTGGTATGGTTGATTTTCTCTGCAGAATAATTTTATAAAAGAGCTTAAATTCATAGCCAACAGTATGAATATATAAAGAGCTTAAATTCATAGCCAACAGTATGAATCCATAAAAATACTCCTCGGGACTTTTATTTTATTGCTAAGTTGAACAACTTTATTTAGCGTACAATGGAAACTCTTTTCAATAGCAGAGATGATTATAGTTAAGATTAGTTTCCTGTGAAGGTTTCTAATTAAATTTTATATATCCAAAAAGTCTGTGTTAATTTGCCGCTCTCATCTCATGCACTCAGTTGATTGCTAAGTTTATCTGCTGCTAAATAAACAGTGTTTATTGACCCGCATTGTTCATATAATACCTAATCATATGATGCATTTAACCAGCAGACATGGCTTAGAAGTTGAATACAAACCTCTTCGTGCCAATTTACATAAATCAATCAACTAGAACTCATGTTAGCACATCATCCATCCGATATGAACCATCATGATTCTACAAATAGGTATAAGGATATCGACAGATTAAAAGATTAGCAGGCTAGTACTCAACCGTAGCGGTGAATTCCTCTCATCAGATCAATGTTCGTCATGATTTCGCTCTGCAATGGTATTTACGTATCATCATCAACTATGCCCTGGTCAATAGGATTCTCTCCAGTCTCTTCACGGTTAGGAAACAGTTACAGATGCAGTTGATGCTTTCGTTATTGCTCCTCACCAATGCTGGCCAACTCTCTAGGTGAAGAAGTACATTCGTCAGCAACATCTTTTGTCGCCAGAGACTTCCCATATGGAACAACCTGTAAGCGGTTTCGAGGGATGAGTACAACAGCTAAGGGCACAGTGCTGATTAAATTACGAAAAGTCTTTTAACTGATTAGTCGTAGGCATTATTACCTGGTCACTGCTTGAAGCACCAGTCTTCTGAACTCTCTTCCTTTTTGAGCTGCAAATACTGACTGCCTTTTCGCCTGCAATATTTTCCTCGGCAAAATTCTGACCTGACATCTCTGCAAGGAATTGAAAACAAGGCCATTTTAACATTAGAAAGATACTCGAGCATCCCATGCATGGGTGAAAAAAAGAAACGGGATCACACGCGCGGGTTGGTATTCACACTGTATTATAAAGACCAGAGGTCAACAGCCACCCTCACATGAAACAAAAAGCATTAACAATTTGGGGACACTAACCGCAACATTAGTTTGCGCAAACAATTAAATTCAACCAGAGATTTCTTATGCTTTTAGTTCAAATTAACTAACTTAAAAGTAACAGAAGCAGCATTCTTGACTTGCTAACATAGAAACAAAACAGCCACTCAATTGCAAAATCGCATGCTAGGGTTGTCTGTTATACCAATTACTTACAATTCTAACATCAACAAATGTGATAACTACTCTACATCATAGGTGGCACAGAGATGAAGAAAAGGGGTAAAACCACATAACAAATAACGATACCAGTCAAGAGGACTCAATGAACAAGACAAAAACTATTGCTTCCACACTGCAGCTAAGAATTGCAGCAACAAAACAATTAACTTAAAGCACCTGTGTCATCGTCAGTCATATCATGATGGCGTGAAAACGAATTTCCTGGATGAGAATGCTTTGAACAACTTGCTGGTCCATTAAACATCATCTCTTTCCCACCTGATTTGACTTCTCCACTGACGCGTGTTGCGCTCTCTTCGAGAGCAGAACATGCTGCAACTTGAGATTTTCTTCCAGACCTAAAGTGCTGGATCCATGGACTAGCTAGGAAGGCATGAGATTCATTTGCTAGCTTTGATTGTGACTCGGGCCTTCTAAAGTTGACTTTCTGCCAGCTGCCACGTCTAAGGACCTTAAACTGGAATATAAATTGAAGCGAGAAAAGAAAAATAGAAAGAGAAACAGACAGTGGATACTGTAAGAGGTATGCACACAATGAGAAGAAAACCAAAGCAAGCTGAGACATTAGTTCCCAACCTGACCAGAAGGAGTACAGGCCTCAGAGTTGAGTAGATAGGATACATTTGGAACAGACAAGTCCTTCTGCAAGCAAGAACCAAGAAGATCCATGGAAGTATGTAACTGGTTGACAAATGATGCTTCCATTGATTTAAGGTAAAGACTATGCTTCTCATCTGTCCATTCTGTAGACATAGATTCTGTAACTGGACAATCCTGCATGTGTAAGTTACATTATGATCAGAATCATCAAAAGAGCCAATGAACGCAAATGCGATGTTGCAAAGATTAATTGACGATAATGGAGGTGGTGGACGGAATCCCTCTTTTGGCCATGTAATAGCAATAGCAAAAAATGAGTTCACCAAAACCAAATCCAATCAAGCTAGCCCAATTATTTTCCATACGCTTTCAGCTTCTTTAACAGTATGTCAAACTAGTAGCAAGAAAATTATTCCCACCCAAGATTAAAGAGAATCAGACCTACCTATGAGATATCCTCCACTAACATACCAGAAACAACTTTAAACTCCTCTCCTATTGACATCAAAGTCAATTTCCTTCAACATCATGTTAATTACCTGATCTAATCAATCACATAACCTTAGGAGTTTATGGCATACAAGAGACAACTAGCAGCACCCCTACCATTTGATAGGCAACAATACTAAAGAGATAAATAACAACTTGTTAAAGTCTCTCCACGAACGGTGTAATACAAGTGGCATGTATCTCTATCCACAAAACCCAACATGGAATCATCCCGTCCGTTTCATCACTGTCCTCCATACCTAACTAAATGCTATCAGATGCACATCTAGAATAAGCCAGACAATATCTAGCCTCAGTAAAACTAATGGATTTTGGAACTCTTATATGGGTTTCAAAAACACGCTGTCCTCATATTATTCAATGGTTCAACGCACTAAACTCCATCAAAACAACAAAAGTTTCAACTTTTCTGCTCTTGCATGCATTCCAAAAAGAAATAATCATACTGTTAATAACACATGCTTACACATAAAAAAACCTGCTGCTATTTTGGTAAGTTTTACCTCAACAGAAATAGCAAAGATCTTAGAAAACTCACCCATGGATACTACACAAAACCAATCATAACCAATTATAATGGAAAATAATGCCTTTTACAGTTTAATAAACCAAAAGGAAACAAGTAACGCCATATTGGCTCACCAATCTAGGAAAATAAGAAGATCAAATGGTATCTATTTTTTTCTAAGACATGGGTCATCAAATAAAAAAATGGAAAAATGAACAAAAAAATTAGCAAAACAAGAAATCCAACAACAGAGACAAAGTTGAAAGTATCGTTACCTGTTGAGAAAACTCGTCCGACTCGGTACCAGTTAAACCGGAAGAATCTGAACTCGTCCGATTTTCACTACCTCTGTATCCTTCCATCTCGGCCGATTTACACAAGAACCCAATTATTTAAAGAAAAAGTTAGAGAGAGAAACTAGAGAGAGAGGGGAAAGGGAAGGAAGAATGATAGAAAAATATCACAATAAAGATGGAAATGGAGGAGATGGTGTTACCGGGGAAGAAAAGGAAGAAAAGAGCAGTACAGTTGTCACCGCTTTTTACACATGTCATACCGACATGAGTTGACACGTCAGAGAGAGTGGCCCACTTGAAGGTAAGGTAAGGTAAGGTAAGGTAAGGCTAAGGCATAAATATCTTTTTCCACAGGAAAAAAAATATCTTTTGTGCGAACTCCAAAAATATCTCTTTTGTCTTTAACCTCTAGAACCGCGGTTACGTGGCGTTTGCGCTTTTTTCATTATTGTACCAAATTATTTTTATTTATTTTTGAAAGGACCAAATTTTCTTTTCTACACAAGATTGTACCAAATTAATGTTGAAAAAATAAGGTAAATTATTTTTAAAAAATCATATAGTTTACTAAATGTCTCACTTTATCGTAGTTTAAAATCTTATACTATAAACCATATAATTTTTTAAAAATTGTAATTTTAATCTTTGTTTTTTTTAAATTGTAAAAAACTTCAAAGAAGTATGAATACTTGAGGGAACACATAACAAATAATGAGAGGTCTGAGAGGATACAGTTTAGTGGAAAAAATATGAGAATTATTTTTAAAATATTAAAAGTAGAAAAAAAATCTTTAAAATAAAAATTTAAAATAAAAATTCAACTGATTTTTTTGTTACATTTTTGTTCTAAGTTTCATAGAATTTTACTATTTTTTACCATTTTATTTGAATTTAATTAAAAAACTTAAATTGTAACTTTTAGAAAACTGCACGTTTTTAAATTGTAGAAAGTAAAGTATAATATTTTGTAAACTATAAATTTTATATATAATTTCTCCTTAAAAAAAGAGGAAAATATATTTTGCCACTTCAATTTTTTATCAAACTCAAAAACTTTTCTCAACTAAAAAAGGTTTCATGCATCTCCCGAACTTCTTAAAGAGTGCAATACCAACGTTTTGCATTAAAACAATGAAAAAAACTTTTTTTTTTTGTATCTTTTATAAATTTTAAAAAAAATTATATAATTTAATGAGAATATGATAGAAAAATGAGATGATGATAATGACTAATAATATTTTTGTAGTTTGTTATTCTTGTTAAAGAATTTAACTATTCATTATTACTATATAATAACTTTTTTGTCAAAATATATAATAAATTATTTTATTATTATTTTACTAATGACAAGGTTGTCAATTTGTTAAAAGTTGAAGAGTAAATGACAAACGATTTTTAGTTTAACCAAAACTTTGTTGGGGAATTTTTTTTTAAAAAAAAAGAGTTTGTTGGGGGAAATAAGATATCCTAAAAGTATAAAATATCCAAAAAGTATACTACTAGTGTAGTACTAGTATAAGAGAATAGAGATTCCATTCTACTTCTGCAGCTGAGCCGCCAGAAGCCGCGTTTGGCTTTTAATTAGTTCTTGTTTACGTTACTAATCTTAACCCACCGTCACTTTTGTTTATTCCCCGCTCAATATCACTGTGTGGCTGACCTAGTACGAATATGATTGATCATGAACCAGTAACAAATAAGTTTAGGAATAATTATGATTCAAGTTTGAAAAATAAACAAAATCCAGTAACAAAATATATGATGTAATAAGAGTACACAAACATACAAAGGCATGTACTGCATCAACGTTCGATTCTCAAGATGGGAAAGATGTAACCCTGAATAAAAAGATTAATAAATAAGTTCCGAAAAAATGGAAGTATCAATTAGAAATACTAATCAAATATGTACAATCATTTTACTGTATCAAATCATATATTGGCACAAGCAAAAATGAAGAATATGGCAGCCTATATGACATCAATGCTTAAGCAGATGATGTCGTTATTCATGTCCTCCGTCTTCACGGAACACTTCTTGTCAACTCACCCTTGTATGGTTTCTTAATCGGCAGCTTATACTTGTAAGGAAGCTATGAATACACTCACGAAGCGAATGGAGATGGTCGGATTCAACTTTCTGGCTTCTGCTCATCTATTGACATCTCATCTTCTTGCAGGTCAATTCGACCTGCATTGTCAAATAGTAAAACAATAATTGGGTTAAGGCACACCAATAGCAGCTTCGGGATGACGGTCTAACTTGACAGGGTGAAGTCTAAACGTTTGTTACTCGTGCTGCATAGGAAAGACATATCCATCTCATGGATGCATATAGAAGTACGTGGACAGCTGTATTCCATAGAAGTTTGCATGTAAAGCTTGGAGGAATGTCTTTCGTGTCATTCAAGATTTCTATTTGTTTAGTGATATTTCGTGTGAAAGATAAATCAAATCCCTGTCAAGGTTGCATCTCTCTCGAATAAAAATCTATGGTCTATAAATAAACAAAAATCCTAGATGAGGCGGTTGTACGAGGGAAATGCTGCAGTTGAAGGAATAATAGAGATGGCCAGATGGGGCCTATAAGGAAAAAGGAGGCATACCTAACAGGGAGATTAGAGATGGGGGCCTTGAAGATCCATTTGATTTCATTTCAGCGCCTGCATCAACATCCAAATCAATGAGACTAATTTCTACATTAATACGCTTGTCATGTCCTACACAGCTATGCCAACTTCCAAAAAATCAGGGAAGACGAAACAACTTTAATATCATACAGAAGATATAAAAAGGAAAGAATGCCCAATTTCACCGGTATTCATGCACACACTAACAATCTAGCCAATTAGAATCTCAGAAGATTCTTCAAACACAATTATGAATCCCAAGTATTATTGCAGAATGATGTATCGCTTTCTCTGAATTCATTTTTTGTTCATGTTCGGTGGAAAAGAAAATTATATTTTTCAGTTGAAAAACAAGGACAGCATTTTAAGCCAGTTACCAATGAGAATTGAGTTGAGAATTTGGACAACTCACCAAAATAGTTAAAACATTATATAGAAATGAAGTAGCCAAAGACAGACTGTGAAACAGCAAAGCAACATACCTGAATTTTCCATTGATTTACGAACATCTGCTTTCGTAAAAGTGAATCCAATGAAATTTGTGTCTTTTGATGTTAACATCTGCAGCATGTTAAAGAAAGATATTGAAATGCCTCACAGATTCAAAACATAGGTAATGCTGTCATAATTAACGAAAACTAGGGGGAAAGGGTGGTAGTCAAAGCTTTACAAATTGGTGTTTTGAACCTTTTTGCGCCAGAAAGAAATTAGCGTTCACAAAATTTCATTACCTTCCTCCACAGGCCAACACTTGGCATTTCAGATTGAGGGCCTTCCAACTGCCAGAAAGAAACGACTCAGTATTGAATTTATAAATCATGAACTAAAGTAGAAAATGGGAAAAATTGCGAAATAAATAGAGAACCTATATAGTATTCATAGAAAGTAAATATTCTACAAACTTCTTTAGGAGACAATTGAAATATCCCATTAAAATTTTAGTTATGCATTTAGAGTAAAGATACTCTTTATTTTTTATGTATAAACATTGAGACATACAGCAGAGAAATATATGAATTTGGTCAAGCATGGATCAACAAAAAGAAGTTGCATAAGCTATCAAAAACAGAAGTGCAGTGAGAACACAGGTAAGACCCTAAGAGATCTGTTAGAAGTGACTAATAAAAAGTCTTTGCTTTGAATAGAGAAAAATGGGATATAAGCTCTGTATTCTGTACTTCAGGTTGGACAAATGATTTCTTAAGTACTGCTTTTCATTTTTATATCAGGACATAGTACAGAAAAACAAAGCTCGAAATGGATATTGTATGGGATATGTGTTGAATGTGGATTTTTTTTATCAAAAATTAATAATTTAGAAAAAAAAAGTTAAGTAAATTTTAATGTATTTCACAATTGTAAGATTGAATTCTTAATGTCTTCATTTCCCTAAAAAATAAAAAGAAATTTCCATCCTATAAGATAGCAAATCATCAACATTTTCAATCTACTCACATCAGGAAACTTCTCAAAATTCTGAGTATCCAAGTCCCCATGGACTGTCGGCTTATATGCAGCTTCCATTTCATACAACATATCCCACTGAATGCCTCTGAACCATGGATGTTCCTGAAACATTGGAGGACCATAATTAGAAGCAACAAATAGCAAGCAGTGGAAAAATTAGAAACAGAACATTTTGCACCAAAGACAACTGCAGTTTTGCAAAGTCAAGAATAAGCATTTTATTCATGTTATAGAAGTAGAGCAACTCAAAATGACAAAATCACCTTTCATGCTTGGATGGTGCTTAAACTATTTTTAAAGTTGATATTGTATAACAGAAACAGAAATTTTTTAAGCTTCATTTAACCATTGTACAAGGAGGAAGGCTGCAATCATTTGAAAGGGGAAAATTACCTTTAACTCTTCCACTCCTCTAGTACCCAACCTTGTCTCTACATTGCAGAGCAAGTGGCAAATTAGATCTTTGGCCTCATTTGATATCTTTGGTTCCTCGGGAAATTTGAGGCATGTTTTCCAGTTGATTATCTGATTAAAGATACACACATTTGTCTATTAACCAACAATGAAGAATGTTAAGTAAAAAATACAGATATTCAGATTATAATCCAAACCTTGCGACATGTCATCCTCTGATCATCTGAACAAAAGGGAGGATAGCCTACAAGCATCTCATACATAATTGCCCCCAGGGACCACCAATCACATTCTGTTCCATATCCCTTCTTTAATAAGACTTCAGGTGCCATATAATCTAGAGTTCCAACAGTTGAATAAGCCTGAAGAACATAAGCACAACTAGGGAATTTGAAACAGGTCAAGAAGAACAATACTGTGCAGTCAAGAAACTGAACAAAACTTGGTATAACAGGAACAAAGCCCAAATATGAGCTTGTAGATTTGTAAATCAGTGTGTGCAAGTTATAGCTTTAGAAGGTGCGTAATGGTAATACCAATGCTCGTCGATTCCGTTTCCATTGTTGTAATTGCTCTTTTGGCATCAACCATGGAGATCTATCACTGCCAGAATGCCCTCCAGATTCATTTGTGCCTTCCTCAGTAGAAATATCTTCATTTTCCAGTAAAGATGAATACTTATCATCCAAAGGCTTGCACAAGCCAAAATCTGAGAGCTTCAAATGTCCACTTTTATCCAGTATCAGGTTATCTGGCTTTATGTCCCTGCGTGTAGAGAATTGATCAGGTAAGAACTGAACATTCTCTAAGAAATTCTACCAACATTGCACGACATAATCATCAGTCAAATGTGGTGTATCCACCTCCTTTGTCCTAAAAGTTGCCAATTAATTCGTTAACAAAATACCCGCAGCCGCAGGAGCCCACACAAACATATATCACTTCCGAAATTGTAGCATCAATTGATATAATATCCTCCTTTTATGGTGGGAGTTGATACAATATTCTCATACCTATGAATGTAATTATGTTGATGAATTGAGTGTATAGCCAAAATGCTCTCTGCTATGTAGAAACGAGCTACATCTTCTGAAAGAATATCTTCTCTCATCAATAATGTCATTATGTCTCCACCAGGTAAATACTCCATGATAAGGTATAAGAATTCAGAATCTTGAAAAGAATAGAAAAGTTTTACAATGCACCGACTATCAACCTCAGCAAGTAAGTTCCTCTCAGACCGAACATGCTCAACCTTAAAACAGAAAAAAAAAACAAGCATTACTTTCAGCAGACGATGAGGCCTCATCACGAGCAATGCATTACACAAGGATAACCAAACATTGATAAGAGTGTAAGGCAGCCCAGAAGGGAACACCAAATGCTGTTAGCAGATTAATGATGATCAAATGCACTTTAATACACTAAAGATGTTACTCAAACTCCAAAACAGACATTGTTTTGAACATTAACAGATCGCTTATTATTGATATTTCAATCACCTGCCCGCGACTTAGCATCTCTGACTTCCTCAACTTCTTCAAAGCAAAAATCTCTCCAGTAGCTTTAGATCGGCATAACCTAACCTGCATTTCTCAAACATAATTAACATTGAGTTTAACACATCAGCAATTCACAAACAGATCCATCTCATTCCCAAATATCAGAATCAGAAAACCAGTAAAATCACTGGAATCTTACTTCCCCAAATGCGCCTTTGCCAATGACGGTGAGCTGCTCAAAATCATCAATCCCAACTTTACGCCTTTGCAGCCTCATGTACTCCGTTTCTTTTCGCTCCAAATTCCTCATCATCTCCTCTTGCTCCTCATTCGACACCTTAGCTTCTACCACCCTCCTCTGCATCGCTCGGCGTCTAAAACACAATCAAATGTAAGTAACTAAACCAAGATTCATTCTCATTTGACCTCCCGTTGACTTTGATATTCAAAATCTGACTACGCGCAAAAATCAGAAAACAGAAAAAATATATTCAGCTACCTATCTTTACGATCTTGCAGTCCTTGCAAGTAATTCTTATAGTGATTTTCAATGAACTGCTTAGCTGCAGCAGCTTTCTGTCTCGTCACTGGCGACGACACCGACACATCCGATCCCGAATCAAACCCCGGCCGGTCAGGCTTCAAGTTCAAAGCTCCTAACCTCACCGTGCCATCACCGCCGTCCATTATTCTTTATCGAAGATATATTATTATCAGATCGAAAATCAGAGACTCGTCATGAACATCCTCCTCCGAAGGTTCTGAGTAAAATGTTTTGAAGAGGAAGAGAGATCTAGGGAGGAGGAAGAGGAGGAGAAGAAGAAGTAACCGTTAAGTGTTTGTGAAAATGACGAGATGAATGAATGGATGAACTGGCCACGTTTTTGTTTGTTTGTGTTGTTGTTGTTTTCGGTTGGAATTCTTATTTAGTTATGAGAAAAAGGAAGTGGAGTGTGATGAACGCCATGGTTTACTTGCCAATGAACTGGAATCTCTGAAGCATTTTCATTTTTTCAAACCTATTTTTCTATTTTGTTGTTTAATTTTTACTTTTTTCTTTATTAATTAATAAATAATACTAATAATACTGTATTTGTCAAAACAAAATACTTGTATTATTATACTACTGCAGACCGTAGCAGAGCCTGCTTTTGATGACTTGTGTGAGTGAGGTGTCGGCGGAGAAGCATAGAATGTGTGCATTTAAGCTGGCAGATAATTTCGACTGATGTGATGACATGGTAGTGGAGCCGTGGAGGTAATTGGGAGGTGCCGGCTACGTGCTGGCAACGCGAGTGGAGAGGAAAGATATTGTTTGATGGTTATGTTTTTTTTAATAAAAAATATGGTTTAATTATCATCGTAATATCATGATTAAACTCATGATTTTGATCATAAAAAATGACAAACTCTTTTGTGTGCAAACTTATCTCATATCTCTTGCTCTTTTATTAAACATAAAAAAACAATTAGTATATAAAAGAGAGTTGAGGATATATTTCTTAGCGATGTAGTATAAATAATATTTGTAATATCTTATTTTTTTTAACAAGAAAAAAATGAATAAAAAAAAATGAACAGTATTAAGGATAATTATTCTAAATAACTGTTCATCAACAATTTTCATATAATTAATTTATAATAAAAAAAGAAAAAAAAAATTAAAAATAAATAAATACTTACATTCACATATATGGTGGATTAATCATATAAATAGTATTGATGAACAATTATTTAAAATGACTATCTTTATTAATCAGCACTTCTAGCTCTTCAAATAATTAGATATAATTATAAAATGTCTACATTTTTTTATAATTTTATTTTTATGCTGCGTATCAAAGTGTGTGGGTTCGATTGAGCGGTGGCACACTCATGGGAATTTACATGGCTCTGAACTGATCAGTGACCTCACGTTGGAAGCGTGAGACGCTTCATAGTTTTGGTTGCGGGTTCATAGTACGTGGTCCTTCCTGGTCCTTGGGCTTAGAGCAGCGGGTCCTAAGTTCTGGGCTGATTTTTAGGGTGACACGTGTGGTCCATACTCCACATACTCCATAGTAGTATTAGTTTTCGCCGGCCTTTTTTTATCATAATAATTTTTTTTATCATAAGAAAAAGACGGCCTTTGTTTGGGTTGCTTTGCACTCAAGGTTTAGAAAATGGGATTGAGAAATTGAATTGGGAAGATAAAAAATACAAAATTTAGAGGTTCAATCGGGATTGAATTAGACTTAAATCTGAGTTTAACCTAATTATTAGTATTTTATATTTATTTTTTTTATTCTTCTAGTGTCCTCTTAACTAAGACTAATCCAGTTCGAGTTCTATCGAGCCCTCAAAAGGTAGTGACTCTCTCATGATGGTTTTCAATATTTTATTTCTTTATATACATTTAGGGTGTGTTTGGTTCACGGAATCAAGGGGGAAAACGACTCAGAAATTTGAGATTTCAAATTTTATTGCGTTTGGGTTGGCGCATGAAAAGTTAGACTCCCCGGAATCCAAACTTTCCTTGACTCCTCCACTTTCCCTCATTTTGAAGTAAAGTGATTCCCTGACTAGGAGGTGAGAAATCTCACTTTCCTGAGTTCAAAAAAAGTTGTGTTTTATTAAATTACTTAGTTACCCATATTTTAAATACTACAAAATATCAGAAGTTTTTCTCACTAAAAAAAATATTACATTTTAAATACCACATTTTATTATTGTAATTAAATTTATTTTGCATAGCTAGAACAATGTGTCATACTTTGTTATAAAATAATTGACTTTGCAAGTTTGATGATAATTTGGGTTTAGGTTTCTTTGATTTCGAAAGCATGTTTACTAGTTATTAAACATCATGTTTTTCTAGTAATGATGATCATGGTACTAACAATGATGGTACTGAAGAAATATTTCAGGGTTCATAGTGGCAATACTTGTTCTAGCACATCACTTGTCAA